>UELU01144704.1:0-102050 GCA_900490025.1 Megastigmus dorsalis
GTTTTAGAAAAGAATAATTGTACACGATGTAGAGTTCAATCGAATAACGACGATCTCTCGAAACTCTTTTGACTTTCAGGCGGCGTGGACGGCAAATTCCGTCACTTCGAGCAGGACAGCGAGTACAAGCTCCAGCTGAATCTGAACCACGGCCTCAAGTTCCCCCTGTCGAACGCCGTGAGCGGCGGCTGCAACGCCGGCAGCATCTACGGCCGCTTACACAATCATCCGCCCAACCGAGGTATTACATATATAGACGAATACCCCCCAATGACTCTATTTCGCTCAACGCGTTTATAATATGTATGAGAAGAAAGAGCTTTGACGGTGGGATCAAAACTTCGGGGACGGAAATACACTCGACATTTTTGAAAAATTCGTATTGGACTATTTAAGTTGAAGTCTGAGTGTCACCTTTGGAATAATGGTTCGCGAGCTAATTTATGGGTATAATACCAGTCGAGGATGTAGTTAGATAGAAATGACGGTCGCTCGATAATGACTCATTGTTTCGAAAAATCGTAAAAGTAATGTCATCGGGAACGTTTCCCAGGACGCGAATGATAAAGGTATCGAGACAAAGCAAGCTGGCACTTATATATATATATATTTAAACAGAATATTAGACGCGTTATTTTATGCTCATTACAATTTGTCCGCTAAATTGCAATAAACTAAATGTCATTGTAATGTTTTTAAATTTTAAACATTTTTCCATCAAGTAAAATATTCTTGATTATACTCTCCTATTTCTCACCATGAGCTACAACGAACTTTGCAAATTATTTTCAAGGTTATTCATAATATTTATAAACGTATATTCACATTGTGCAATCGCAAACTACCAGAATTCGAGCAGCTGTTGCTCCCTATACTCCGATCAAATTCTCTTCACGAATCATGTCCCTGAACCACTCGATCTTTAACTCGTTTGCCAGGTCGAAGCGGAGGGATGCTGTTAAACGGTCAGCAATTCGGCCGCAACAACAATGCTCTATCGAGCGGTGACAGCACTTACGCATCAATAGCACCCGAGGGCTCGTCTTACGCCAGTTCCAACTTGGACATTCGACAGCAGCAGCAGCAGCAGCAGCAGCAGCAGCAGCAGCAGCAGCAGCAGCAGCAGCAGCAGCAACAGCAGCAACAGCTCGAATCGACGAAATCACCGAAGCAGCAGAATCGGCAACGTCAGCAGCAACAGAGTCGCAATCTCTGCCGAGCAAACAGCACGAGCAACGGCCACTGCAAGGCCAGCTTTGCCCGGGAGGAGCAGGACTTTGGTTTCGGCACGAGACGCAAGGCTGGCAGCATCGAGGCTTTCGGCCAGAAGCTGGAGAATCTCGTCCAGCTCGATGACCAGTCGTACGGGGTGAGTTGTTTGCTTCTTCATTTTGGTGTTTGGATGCGATCCAATAAGTCCCCACGATCCACGCGACGAATCCCCGAACAATGAATTAAGCAATGCGTATTGCAGTACGGGGCGCGTCGGCTCAAGCACTTCGCCAAGAGTCTGGACGAGATACGGGAGGAGGCGCCTCGACGCAACGCTCGCAGTGTCCTCGGTATGAACCACGAGGTGCAGCAGCAGGTGGGCCCGGATCGTCCTATGCTGTTGCTGCAGCAACCGAGTCACCAGCAACTTCTGATCGGTCGTATGCAGCGCGAAGCCCTGTTACAGGAGCCGAGGCCGAGACACGCGGCTGGAGCTGCCCTGAGACGCAATCAGAGCTTCGACCTGCATCCCAGGTATCCGAGGATCGAGCTGCCCCTCGTTAGCTCCAGGACTTACGACATCAAACGCGAACTCGCCATCAAGAGGAGTATGCAGATTTTCGAGCAGACCAGAAGGAACGATGAGGGTGAGCTACGCGATCATAAAATATATTTTATACAAGGTATATATCGAGCCAGAAATTCATGTTTTAACGAATATTAAGTGACATCGGATTCAGGGACCTTGGTCGATTCGCAATACCCCAGGCGAGCTGATGGATCTCTATTTTTATATAAATTCTCCAGCCCCATAATGTTCTCGCTTCGTCAAGCTCGTGCAGCGAATGCACAAAAGGTCAAGGCCGCGACAGTCTCCCACAACGAAGCTTCGCGCTATAACGTGTGATTTTTCGCACACCTCGTGTAGTATACCTATATGTATATACACGTTGTGCACTTATTCCTATATACGCGCCAGTCGCACACACACGGCCCGATGCACTCGGCGTCCTTGTCCAAAAATCGGCTGCGGAGGTGCGCGTCGCCGGAGCCGGGCGACAAAGTGCGCGCGCTTTTCCCATTACACGCTGAGAACTGAGCGTGTCTAAACGCGCGATAGCGAGCTTACACGCTCGAAGCGTATCCTCGTTTGCATTAGGCTCTGGTTGTGCTTTTTTCTTCTCCTCTTCTCTTTTTCTCACTGGACGCGGAGTGTGTAAATAATGCGGGCGTTGGGCTTTTTGAGCGGAACGCCCGCGCGGTTCGTCTATATATACCGAAAAGGGAAATGTTCGCGCTCTTGCTTTTCTTTCTGAATATTGTGGCGCGATGGTTATGGCTCTTAATTGGCGTTGATTTCTTTTCAGTGAATGTTAACTTTCTCGTTCGCGGATTTATATATATATATGTATCGTATTGCGCGGGAAAGAATATTTTAGATATTATTGTCTTGCGATTGAGGAAAAGATTAATGTAGTTGTAATACGCGTGCAATTATTTTTGTTTTTTTTTTTACAGCGAGCAAATATTCGAGTTATACTATCATTGAGACAATTATATTTTTGCATCTTGAACGAGAGAGCGGTAAATATTATTGTGAAATCGAAGCTATATTGACTTTGAATACGTCCAGTAAATAATTATTACGTTTTTTTAAGCGCGTCAATTATTATTTACAACTTATTTTGATATTACGGACAAGCATATAACTTCTTGTCAACGATTCTCTTTACGCGAGAAGACTTTCTTTAAAATTTCTCATCGACGCTCTAAAAAGGCTCGTTGAATATTTTTCCCACGAAACTTCAATGTACATTATAGACCAACTCATTACACACTAATATAGAATGAATCGATATACCTAATTGTGATGTTGCAATGGGCTGCAGAGTACGAGGAGGAGGAGGCGGGCTACGATACGTCGGACGACGAGAGCTGCGACCGCGAGAGCCAGGACTTCGACACAATGAGCTCGAGCCGCAGCCGAACGCGCAGCTGTTGCTCCGTCACGACAGTCGCCAACGACGACTTCGAGTTCTTCCAGCGAAAGGGAACCAAGGTACAACGATACGGATAGATTCGTCGCTTTATCAGAACGTGACATTTATTTTATAGATAGTTCAATATTTATGCATTTGATTTTGAGCGCGAAACGATGTAATTGTATATGAGGCTGATTCTTTCAATAAATGGAAGCTTTGAGAATCGATGAATGGCATTATACCGCGCGGTAATCCATAAATCATGGGAATGGCAATGAAATATAAAACTACCCATAAAAGCGACTTTCAGTTTCATTTTTATCCGCGAACATAGCAAGGAAACTCGCTCTATAGGCTCGAGCATACGAATGCTCAAATTGTTCCCTTTTTTTTCTTGTTCTACTAATTCTCGTTATTGGTCGTTTGTATTCTTGCAAAACAAACATAGAATGTATTAATCTTTAAAACCGAGAAACAAGACATATTGGCACCGATGAAATATAGATAACTGTATAATACACCTTTTACATATTTGATGTAATGCTGAAAATGCAGTACTTTCGCGAAGCAGCATAAAAGTTGATTACATACAGCGCTAGAAATAAGAACCTAGATGAACAATTTCGCGATGCACATCTCATTCCAGTCAATCAGCACGGCCGCAGGAGTCCGTACCGCGCTACACCAATTTTCCACCCGCTCTAAGTGTCCGCGCGCAACATTTTCCAATTCCATTATAACGATCCTCCTTATACAATATACCATGATTCGCGTCTAAGCTGCACTACCACAGTCAGCTGGATTAGTATAATTTTGCATGTATATAGGGGACGAGTAGCTGCAGCAGCCCTCGGGTATTATAATCTTTCTCTTCAGCTTGGCGAGCGTCCTTGACTTTCCGTTGTGGCGCACGCGGATGCATACAAACGAGCCGTTACGCCGCGGAGACGTTGGGAAATCGGCGTTTAACCCACTTTAACCCACTTTAACGGTTGACAAAGGAACGTCCTTGTCTCTCGTGTCTCTCCGTTTCGCTTCTTTATTTTTCTTTCTCCGTTTATTCCGACACGCCCATGTACAGTCTTAAAACTAATGCGAAAATCGCGAGGTATTTGCGCTTTGTAAATACGGGAGATGAGGTTGATCGTTGGAGCAACAGTGATTTCGACTTCGTTTACGGCCGGATTCGATTTCGCAAACTGATTTATTATTTCTGTTTGGCGGTGCAGGAGCTGCCGAGGCAAATCTCCCGGCCACTGGAGAGCAAAGGCAGCATGCGCTGCTTCACGCCGCGGATAATCGAGGCCAATCAGCTGGAAGTCAACGTTAACGGCGCGGTCGGCGGCAACTTGAAGCCGGTCATCCAGTCGTACCAGTTGAAGAAGAAGATGAGCCCGGGCTACTCGCTCAACGACCTCGACAAGCTCAACTCGGTCGTTTGCTCGAAATCGGGGGGCGGTCAGAAACTGCCAACGCTGTCGATCGAGAGCTTGAAGAGCATACTCAGGAGCTCGGACATCAGTTACCTGGACAACGGCGAGATATGCAGGCACGACATTGGCGGCTCTGCTCCCGATTTCAAAAAGATCTTCGTCACCGAGTTTATATAGACGATGATGACGATCAGGTTATATTCGGGGTTTTTATGGAGTTTTAGGTCCGCGAGTTTTGGGATACGGACTCGTTGTCGAGTATCGCACTGCGTTCTAGTGAGAGTTTCATTCTGATTTTGCGAGATAATTTGTATGTCTATAAGATTAAGCTGATGGCGTCTCTTTTTTTATAAAAATTTTGATGGAGGTTCGGTCGAGAAATTGGATTTGACCGAATCTTTGCTTTCTCTCTAATCAAGCGCAACAATCCCACTTCAGGTCGGCCTGTATTTATTAGAATCCATAAAATCAAAATTATATGCAAAATTATTCAATGACTTGAACAAAATACAACACTATAATACATTTTGCATATACGAATCAATTCCTTTCACGAATCTTTCGATTTTCAATCGGTGACTTTATGATATAGTTACGGACCTGTTGAGTCCTGTAATAATTTTTAACAAAAGTTGACATGTTAATTACGTGAAATTTTTATTTTTGTTTTATCCTATATTCTAAAAAAGTCATGACTCGAAGAAATTAAGAGTGTTAATAATGTGTTCTATAACCGCTTTTATTTTTATCTTGTTTATTGAGTTTGTTGAGTGTTTGTTAATGGATGGTTTTTCCTATTTTCCGTTGAATTTAGGTGATTACACAGATATACTTTTTCTAATTTTTTTTAAAACTCAAAATTATGGGTTGATAATTGAATTTCTGTGCTTATATTAAAATAATATTTCGTACACGAAATTTAATAAACCACTAAAGTAACGTAAAAGTCGAACATAAAACCATCTAAATAAGTATGTTTACGTTTTTTTTAATGCAAAGAGGCACGTGTGAATATTTTCAAGTCGAAAATAGTAATTAAGGATCATAAGAATTGTACATATGTGTTATACTGATTATTTTAATTTTATTTAATTAACAATGTGCTAATCAAAAAATAATAATTATTTTTACAAGTGTAAAAGAAAAATGTGTAAAATAATATATATTATTATTTCTCGCCGAGATTTTAACTTTTAAAAGTAACGGTTTTTTCTAATACATTAGCTTAAAATAGTTTAAGATTTTTACATGGTTTTTATAAACTTATTTAAACAAAGTTATTTGTATGTTTAAATGTTATATAATACATTTCCATTGAGAAAATTGAAACCGAATGTATCAATTCAAATACAAAAAGACGTGTTCCAAATTTTCAAAAGCGCCCAATTTTGTACCATAAATTTGTTATGCAATATTATCCAACATAAAATACCCTAGTTGTTATGAATATATGTACTGTAATTGTACTGTATTATTATTTGTTGATGCGAATATTTTTTAGTAAATAGATAAACGTTGTATATTGAAAAAGAGGCAATGTTTATAAAAACATTTGAAGCATTTTTCAAATCATAATAAAAACTCTTTTTGTTCTTTGGAACTTCGCACGTGCCTTGCAGAAATGAATCCCCCGTCGTTTGTAAGCAATATATACGAGTCGTTTGGAAAAAAAGCGACAAGTCATTGTAACATAATAATACATAATAAAAATTCGTCACGCGACTATATTGAATTGAAAAAGCGCTAATAAAGAAAACGAGGCAGAAGGGAAACTTGTAATAGTTTTACAATAAACGACGATAGTCGTTTTCGTCGCGTCGATCTTTTGTATGATCCTCGAGAGGCGTCGCTCGCCCTCGCAGTTAATCTCCCAGTGTTAGGCGTTTATTATCATACCAATTAGCGTATAACACGTCGATATACATATACTGACCTTTGTAAATAATAAAACTTGTACATTTGTACCGTAATATATTTAAATAGAGCAAAATATATACAACCTATAGTTAATACAAAATGTATGTGTGCCATATCATTTTTACCTCTGTACATACCTGCAAAGTGCATAAATGACGAGCCTAGAGATATATATATATCAAACGGGATATTAATTGGCGGCTTCCTGGCACCTAACGGAAATGTATTTTTCAGCCGCAACGCTTTGCACAGGTATGCACGTGTATTATACATATATATATATATATATATAAATGCAGTGTTGATGTAGTCGCTCTTAGGTATAAAATAGAAGAGAGAGAGGAGAGAGAGAGCGAGAGAGAGAGAGAAGGAGAGAGAAAGAGAGAGAGAGAAGAAAATTTAGGTATAAGGATATGCGGTAACGGAATCGGCGCGCTACGCCCGGTTTCCTATTGGTCTGTGTATAATATATAAATGGATTTTATGACCGTAGGTACCTGCATAATAATAGAGGAGCGGCACTTTTACGCTTGATTTCTCGGCTTATTGGTTTTTGCCATCTGCTGCGCGAAAAAAGTATTAGAGTGGTTTTGAGAACAGCAGTGCAAGCTCGTAAATTCCTTTTCATATTGTTGTATGCGGAATCACCTGATTTGAGAGGTCTGCTTTATAGTTTAACTGTGTATTATAATATCAGATTATAAAGGATCAGCAATAAGAATAGAGAATAGTTATTTTCTATTTTATTGAACAAAATTCATATTTATATTTCCGAATTTTCTTGTTTGACTTTATGCAAAGAAAACTCGCGTATTTTATTAATAGCTAACGTCTAGCCGGCTGTATAAAGTTTTAGTTATCTTTATGAATCCTCTTCACATTTTTTGTGACTGACTACAATAATGTCTATAAAACTATATTAAATATTCAGTTAAATTATTTGCGGTCTGCTTTCAATTTGATCGGGTATTTTTCAATTTTTTCACTCATAATACACAAATTACAATGTAGATTTCTGTATTCAGTATTCAGTATAATGATACAATATTTCAGCACTTTCTACTGACCCATATTTATTTTAATATTTTAAAAACTCTCCGGTTATTCGGCTTTCCAAAGTTTAAGGGCGTTTCCATACACAGATGATCATCTCTGACCTGAGTCAGGTCACCTGTATATATTATTTCGATAGGTATTCATTTCTATATTTATTTTATTGAATGGTTTCATTCAACAGGGACCGTAACGTCTTCCTCTTCCCGCCGCCTGCGTCATTCTAATTTTCACAGTGTACATAATTTACACATCGTTGGCCGTGGCGCTGTGGGGCACAGTCTGCGCACTCCGCAAGGCATCAGAACGTGTATATATATATATGAAGTGATATGTGGCGGTGGCGGTTCACTGTGCGATTATTGTAGATCATTTGGTGAAAATATTTACATAAATAAAATATTGTTTATGTGCTATAGTCTTTGTTTAAATACTGTCGAGGGAATAGTTTAGAAAAATGGTTCGAAATAGTGACAAGTAAGTATTATTTGAAGCGTAATAAATTTTTGAGGTTATGTTAGAATCGCTTGCCTTACATTATTATCAGAAATGCTGTTGAAGAATGTATTTTATCTTTTCTATAACTTACCAGTTGTAATTTTAAATCACAATAATTATAAAATTGTTTTTTTTGTGATACTTCTTAACACAAATATTTTACAGTTAATACCCTAATGGAAATTTGTTTCGTGAATAATAGTTAAAAACTATTTATAACTATTATAAAATGCCGGAATAGAGACATTAATAACAATTATAAACCTTTATAAACAGTTTTTAACAGTTACATGTACTTAGTAATGGTTTCTAACAGTTATTAACAGTTATTAACATTTATAAATTTTGAAACAAATTTAAATAGCCAAAAGTTTTTAGAATTTAACAGATTAAAACTATTATTAACAATTATAAACAGTTTGTAACACTTGTTGACAATTATTAATAGTTATTTACAGTTACTTACATTTATAAATTTTGCCTCTAATAACATTTTTGTTGACAAAGTGTCTTCGAAGTTATTAAATGTGAATAACTGTTATTAACTGTTAGAAATTGTTTGTAATTACCAGTAACTATTAAAAACTGTTGATAACTGATTATAATAAGAGTTCATAATAGTTAGTAATAGTTTCTAACAATTCTATACATAAAAAAATTTCCATTAGGGTATATCCAAAACATATTTTTATCTGCAGATATTTACTAATATAAAATAATGAGATTGTACTAGGCATATTATAGATAGTTTTACTAATAATTATGTTTCATTTAGGGAAAGGCATCATAGAAGGAGATCCAGGTCTCGATCAAGATCTCGCTCTGCTAGTCAAGAAAAAAAGAGGAGACGTTCAAGAAGCAGAGATCGAGATAGGGAAAGAGAGAAGACTCGCCATAGGGATCGTCGCAGTCGTTCTCGTGAAAAGGAAAGGGAAAGAAGTGACCGAAGGGAGAGATCAGACAGGGACAGGGAACGAGAAAGAGACCGCAAAGGGTAAGTTTAAAACATTAAAAATTGTTAGGAGAAATCTAAAATGATATGCAAATAACATATTGAAGATGTTTTAATAAATTTATTAACATTGTTTATTCTTTAAAGCAGGGGAGAAAGTAAAGAAAAGCGAGTAGCAAGTTCAAAATCTTCTCGATCAAATAAAGAACGTTCCAACAGATCCAGATCTAGAGAACGTAAAGAAAAGGAGAAAGGAGACAGCGAAGAATTACCATTCGACCATACAAAACTTGATAAGGTAAATTTTGAATACATTTTCTAATTTTAAATTTAAATAATTTTAAGAAATTATATGACTATACTAATTATATATTTCTATATTAGGAAGAAGAACAAAAACGTTTGGAGTTAGAGATGCAGAAAAGAAGAGAAAGGATCGAAAGGTGGAGGGCAGAAAGAAAAAAGAAAGAGATGGAAGCAACTAAAAAAGATGGAAAGTCAGCTATGCTAGCTAATTTGCAATTGCCAGCGGTGAAAAAATGGTCTTTGGAAGATGACAGTGATGAAGAAACTCCACTAATTGTAAATAAAGATATAAAAGATGAAGATGCAAAGGAAGAAAGTGAACAGGTGAAAGTTGAAACCAAAAAAGAAGATGAGGAAGAGATTGATCCGTTAGATGCTTTCATGGCAGAAGTACAGGAGGAAGTCAGAAAAGTAAATAAGGTCGATAATAAGGCTGTGAAACCAGGTAATTACATAAAATAAAATTGGTATTTCTTATGCTATTACTATTTATCAAAATAATAAGTTCTATTTTAATTAATCATTTATAATTGTAGGTGCAAACAATTCGGATGCGAGTGGAGGAGTTGTTATAGTCACTGGTGTAGCAAAGAAAAAAGTTCAGAAACATAAAGGAGAACTGATCGAACAAAATCAGGATGGATTAGAGTACTCGAGTGAAGAGGAAGGTGAAAACCTTCACGAAACAGCTGCTGGAATCGCCAATAAACAAAAGCGTGAATTGGCAAAGGTTGATCATAGTACTACTGAATATTTACCCTTTACAAAGGCATTTTATCGAGAAGTTCCTGAAATTGGTAAGTATTAACAACTACTAAATATTTAAATGGAATAGCATTTCAAAATGAACCAATAAATAACAGCAATTATAAACTTGTACAAAAATTGTAATTAAAATAATTTCAATTTCTTACAGCACGAATGACACCCGAAGAGGTAGAGTTATACAAAGAGGAATTAGAAGGAATCCGAGTAAAGGGTAAAAATTGTCCTAAACCTATAAAGTCCTGGGCTCAATGTGGTGTCTCGAAAAAGGAGTTGGATGTTCTCCGTAAACTGGGTTACGAGAAGCCTACACCCATTCAGTGCCAAGCAATTCCCGCAATAATGTCTGGAAGGGATCTCATCGGTATTGCGAAAACTGGCAGCGGTAAGACTCTGGCGTTTTTGCTGCCGATGTTTAGGCATATTTTGGACCAGCCGCCACTGGCTGACGGCGATGGACCCATAGCCTTGATAATGACACCAACTCGAGAACTTTGTATGCAGATTGGCAAAGACTCGAAAAGATTTACCAAGAGTCTCGGACTATCGCATGTCTGCGTATATGGTGGCACCGGTATTTCTGAGCAGATCGCTGAACTCAAGAGAGGCGCTGAGATTATCGTTTGTACTCCAGGTAGAATGATTGACATGTTGGCTGCGAATAATGGCAGGGTGACGAATCTGAGGAGGGTCACCTATGTGGTGTTGGATGAGGCTGACAGAATGTTTGATATGGGTTTTGAACCACAGGTAATTATTTTTTACATAAATTTCAGAAATTTTGATCGTTAATTTTATTTTAAACACATAAAGATATATTATAATAATCGCTTTAAATGTTATAGGTTATGAGAATAATGGAGAATGTTCGACCGGATCGTCAAACGGTTCTGTGCAGTGCGACCTTCCCTCGTCAAATGGAGGCTTTAGCCCGTAGAATTCTGACAAAGCCAGTGGAGGTCCAGGTTGGCGGCCGTTCCGTCGTGTGTAAAGAGGTCGAACAGCATGTAGTGGTACTCGATGACGATCAGAAATTCCTCAAGCTGTTGGAAATTCTTGGTCACTATCAGGACAAGGGCTCGACTATAGTTTTCGTAGATAAGCAGGAAAACGCGGATACGCTTTTAAAGGATCTTATGAAGGCTGCTTACTCCTGCATGTCCCTGCACGGAGGCATAGACCAATGCGACAGAGATTCAACGATACTGGATTTCAAAGCAGGAAGGGTGAAGCTATTGATAGCCACATCCGTCGCGGCGAGAGGTTTGGACGTGAAGAGTCTAGTGTTGGTCGTCAATTACGACTGTCCCAATCATTACGAGGATTATGTGCATAGGTGTGGGAGGACAGGACGAGCAGGAAATAAAGGCTTTGCGTATACGTTTATAACACCGGAACAAGAGCGTTACTCGGGCGACATCCTGCGAGCTTACGAATTGGCAGGTGTACCGGTGCCAGAGCCGTTGCGTCAGCTCTGGGAAGGCTACAAGAACCGATTGGAAGCCGACGGCAAGAAGGTGCATACCGGCGGTGGCTTCAGCGGCAAAGGTTACAAATTCGACGAGTCCGAGGCAGCGCTCATGAATGAGAAAAAGAAGTTCCAGAAAGCAGCTCTGGGCTTGCAGGATTCCGACGACGAGGATATCGAGAACGACATCGATCAGCAGATCGAGACTATGCTACAAGCCAAGAAGATCGTGCACGAGATGCCCAAATCGGCGGCTGGTGCTGCTGGAATTGGTGGTGTTGGTGGTCAGTCGGTGCCAAGTGCCACTGAGAAGCTGGAACTCGCCAAGAGGCTCGCCTCGAGGATCAATACGGCGAAGAATTTGGGCGCTGAGGCCAAGGGTGCCACGCAACAGGTAGCTGAAGCTATTCTGAAGGGGGCAGGTCCAACTAACCTGATAACTGTACGGGTAAGCAAGACGTCGATTTTATTCTTCATTTATGATCGAAGACCCTATTTTTTCTGTTTTTTAAAATTCCTATTCTGTGAAAAAAGTGTTTCTTTTGATCTAAACTTTTGTTTCCGAACATAAATTTAATGTTTCTAATATTATTTTATAGGCAAAGACTGTAGCGGAACAATTAGCAGCCAAACTGAACACGAAACTGAACTATCAGCCACGAGAAGAGGACTTGATCGAGGGCGAGGGTGAACAGGGCGAACAAACCTTCCGCAAATACGAAGAAGAGCTAGAGATCAATGATTTCCCACAGCAAGCCAGGTGGCGAGTGACGAGCAAAGAAGCACTGGCTCAGATATCCGAGTATTCGGAGGCAGGTTTGACGGTGCGTGGCACGTACATAGCGCCTGGCAAGCCACCGCCAGACGGCGAACGAAAGCTTTATCTTGCCATTGAGTCTACGAGTGAGTTGGCTGTCAGCAAGGCTAAAGCCGAAGTATCTAGGCTCATCAAAGAAGAGCTCATTAAGCTCCAAGCATCCGGTACGCACACCGCATCGCGTGGGCGTTACAAAGTTTTGTAAAAAATATAGCTGTATTTCTTTCGTTTATTGTACAATATGGAAAATTCGAATGTCCAGATGTTGCGATGTATTTTAATTATTTGTACTATTAAGCAGAATTAATAACTGCTTAATTTTGATAAATGTATATTAAGTTCTTCCTATAGAAAAATGGGTATGATTATATGATAGTTATTACAAAGTAATCCAAATATACTTTGATGATGGACATTCTAATTTTTTATAGCATACTATCTGTGTAGAAAGTAAAGTAGCGTTTTCAGCTAACGAGAAAAACTTTATTCTTGTTCAGAATAGAAGTTAGTTTAAAAGCATAATGTTAAGAAAGTGAAGTTTTAGCTGTAAAAGTTAAACAAATTTGTAAAAATATCAAAGAAATCGTCAAAATAAAATCGATTCTAGATGGAAAGTCTGGAAGTGAACATGTAATTTTTGACTCCACGTGATTTAAAGAAATTATGTACTGATTAATTGGAATGACTGTTACAAAATTGCAAGAAATCATAGATATTAACAATTAATATAACTTAGAATTCGAATATTGGGAATTTTTAATAAATTTATTTTTAATAGTCCAGTAATCAATGAGCTATCAATGAAAGAAAATAATTAGATTGAACTTAAGTCAATGAAAAATTTGATATTATACTTTTAAGTAAACTTTTTACTTACTTTATCTTTAACACTTCTTGATTCTTTCCATTCATACCTTAACAGTTTTGAGTTGATGAAGCATTTTATCAAACTTGCATAATAATTAAAAACATTTATTGTAAATAGTTACAGTTTAACCAAAATATGCAACTTGCATTGCTCTGAACGAGAAACTTTATTCTTAGATTTCAACTATTTTTATTTTTCATTATTTTGTAGTTCTTATTGGTATCCCATTAATTCGACATATATGACCAAAAAATCTGTACAAGGCTTCGAGTACAAAATGATTTACATCATATTGTAATATATTATTTTCACAAATATACAGTAATATTTTAAAATCAAAAGTACTCACTATTTATAAAAAGTACCTTTATTTTACCAATAAAAAATTAAATGAGCTCATTTACAAGAGATTCATTTTGTATATTATAAAAATATGAATTATTCTTTTGTAGAAACAATTACATCTTAATTATTAATAAAATGGCTCAATTTTATTCAAGAAAATTGTTTATAAAAAAACTGTTTTTAAGAGAACTGATTATAAGAAGGATAGCATAATAATACTTTTTTAGTTTGAATTTACGGTATTTTAAATGTTCGGTAATTCTGAATTTTACTCTACTTTGGTTATTATCATTGTCTATGACTTGGTAATTAGAATTACCGATCATTTAAACTATTTCATTACCTTTGTACATTCAAATTATTAAAGTTTCGGCAAATTCGAAGCTATGATTTTCTACGAATCTTTGAAAATATTTAAAGAGTGTATTATTTAGGCGATTTCTCTTAAATTTGACGTTAGAATCAGTTCATAATTTTAATATATAAAGAACATTAATAAATGATTATGCTCACTGTAACTTATTTTTGCGAAAAAACTGATTTTAGTAATGATGCACCTTTTTAGAAAAGTGTTGATTTCAAAGAAATGAAATCTATATGTAGGTATTATGGATGACATAATTTATCGGTTAAGTATCATGTAAAGTTAAGGTAAAAATTAGACATTTTATTATACGTAAAAAAAAGATAATAATACAAAAGTTAATATTTAACAGTAATAACAATTGGTGTTATATTTTCCTTTCCTAACTATACAAAACTCAACTCTGGCTTATAAGTTATACATGTTCAAATTTCTTTTACATTACAGTTATTTTTGGTATTTCTTAGCCAAATATGGTAACTTAATTTAATTGCTTAATATGTAGTTATTTACAATTTCATGTACAAGACTAAACTTAAAACGTCCTCTCTTTGGCAATGTTCTATCAGAGACAAGGAATACATTATAATCTAAAAACGTATTTCATTTATAAACGCTAAATATATAAATTGCGTAGGCACTAGAAGAATCACAGATATTGAGTGGGCTACCTTTCAAACAATGTTGGGCATAAAACTATACTCAGTTTGTTGTATACACTTTAAATTGTTTGAATTTAAATCAACTTTGTATTTAACTCTAAGAGAGTAAGTATTTGAACTTATTGGACTGAATTCTCAGTTCAGAATGATCAGATTTAAAGCCAAGCTATTTAATCGTGTGATTATATACTTTTTTCTACAATAAGTATTCTTAAATCAGATATTTTTTGGTACAACGAACACACTACTAAAAATGTTTTTAGGTGTAACTCATTTCTTTTTTAACAAATTTTCTTTTCGATAATTGTTTTATTGCTATACTAATTGCATCTACCTCGGCTACCCATCATTCTTTAAAGAGAATTTGGAAACCTTATATTTTCCGCACTGAACATTTACTTGAATCAAACAAATATTTATTCTAAGTCTTCTGATTAAATATATATTAAAAATAAAATCCAAACAAAACAAACAGTCATCAGGAGAATTAGAATATCATTGATTCAAAATATGTTCTCCAGGCCTATACGGCGAATTCGAAGGACTCGGCCGATTGACACAAGCACTTCTGTAAAATTATTACATGTGCTTCGTTTTCAAACATACCCTAGACGTCGCTGATTAGCTCCAAGTGGGAGCATAAAAAGGGCGCCGTTAAATTATACTTATAAAACAAACGTTCTCAATGAAATAGCATCACTTTATATAGAGTAAAAATAGTTTTTACAAATCGTCATTACTTTCTCAAAATTTTTTCTGTACTGAAATATGATGTTCTTTAAAAACTTTGAAATAAAGAATTTTTATATAAGCTTACGTCACCCAAAATAGTACTGCACACGAATTAATTCCAAAAATAAAATGCACCAACCAAATACTCAATAATTTACATTACTCGAAAGACACTTGCATTTGAAAAAAGTATAACATTGTCAAGGCACACAGTCATTTAGGCCATCGCGGTCGAACCTAATATTACAACTTATACGTACACTATCAAATTATATAGTCAAAGTAAATATCTACATTATGTCTACATCCACGTTTCGAATAAATAATGACGAGCTCGTCGCCGTCAACTATACAGCATGACAAATCGTTATCGTAGCGACAAACAGTCGCGAATCAAGGTAACCGTTCAATATTTGGTATGCCGCGCGTTATTCCAAACTCAACCAGATCCCCGGAATTCAAGAAACAACCCCGACAGCCAGCACCAATCCAAGCATCACCGTAACGATCCCACCAACAGCATCGGTCACACTTTCCGCCGCATCGCTTGATATCCTGGAATGGGCGATCTCAGCTCTGGTGACGGAGCTCAATGGCACCTCGGCTACGACCCTCGGACTGCGCTCCGCTATCCTACTGACGATCTTCTCGGTCTCGGCGATACAGGCCGACAACTGCAGTTCCGAGGGTTTCTTCGAGACCGGCTGTATCACCACGAATACGTCGCCCTCCGGTGTCACCATGCCCCGCAGCGTGCACTCGACCACCAACAGCTGACGCGTCAGGACGTCCAGCATCGCTTCCAGCGTCACCATGTACTTGTCGACCTCTTCCGGTAGCTGATAGTAGATCCTGTCCAGCTATTGAAGAAAACCATCGATCCGTCAGTTTCATACGAGCTATTTCATTCGCGCTGTGGTGCAATGATCACTCACCTGCTTCCTCGAGTAGAAGAGTCTGGCGGCACCACCGCAGACGGGACAACAAGCACCGGGTGGTGTCGTGCCAACGCAGAACGGCCTAGCGAGAGGTGGACAGGTGACCGACTCGCCGCAACGTGGCCTAGCCTCGTCACCGATCAGACCGACCGCCACGCAAGAGCCGTGATAGTCGACTATCGTGCGCTCGGCCCAGGCGGCGCACTCGCTCGCGTAGTTCTCGCCGTTGATGCCGCAGACCGGGCCCCGCAAGCTGCAGCCCTGCAGACACGGGCCGCGATACGCCAGTGAACTGCCCGAGCGTATTAGCGAGCAGAGGGACAAGTGCTGACGGTTGTCTGTGTCGCAGACTGGACCTGCATCGGAAAGAAAGACAATGTTTATTGATAAGGTAGCTAGATTGAAATATAGCTTATAGGTTCGTTGCGCTGTTAAGTTCGATTGGTGACAGCCCCGTTTGAAATAATCCACCTGAATTTCCAACTGGAATTCTAGGTGGATTCCAGGTGGATCCCACGGGAATCTACGTCGATTTGACTGGAATTCTAGGTGGATTCCAGGTGGATTCCAGGTGGATTCCAGGTGGATGTCCAAGTCCTAGATTTTTCCAACCAATTATTAAAAATTGAAGTTCATGTATAGATTTGGTGCCCATATTTGGTGTTACCATGCGGATGATAAGACCGTAACTGGTGAATCAAGCTTTCTTATTCAATTTTGCACCTTTTTTTAAAATTTAATTAAAATACAAAAAATTCAAATATCAAACTTCAATTCCCATTCGCATGGTAACATCAAATATGGGCACCAAATCTACGTGAAATTCAATTTTCAGTAATTAGTTGCAAAAATCCAAGACCTGGATATCCACTTGGATTCATCTCGAATTCCGGTCAATCCCAATTGGGTACCAGTGGAATCCACGTGGAATCTACCTGCGGAAATCCAGGTGGATCTTTTAAACAGGCAGAGATTCTAATGTGACGGTGCAGTAATTCCATATACCTTTGGTGTCCTCGCGATGATCGCACTTCAGAGGCACGCACTCGTACTGAGTGCAAGGCTTGTGAATGGGCGACAAGCAAACCTTGGGCTTCCTCACGCACTTCTCACCACTGGCGCACGGATTACCGGCACATGGATCCTTGGACGAGCAGCTGTTGTACTCGACCTCGTTCGGCAGCAATCCCGAGCACTTGGCCAGACAGGCCGAGGCATAAGTAACACCCAGCCTGCCGCAGACGGGAACGTAATGATTGGGACAGTCGCAGGGCAGTCCAGGTATGCGCATGTCGGCGCAGCTCTTGCGCGAACAGATCACCTCGCCCTCGAAGCAGTAGCAGGGATTGCACTCGATGAAGAAACTGGAGCGATGAGCGACGAAGCTGTTCTGTACCCAGCAGGTATTCTGGGCCAAGCAGCTCATGTCCTTGCAGTTCTCGAGGTGGCCCGATCCTGAGCACTGGCAGATACGGTAGCAGCCCCGATGATGCAGTTGGGGCATCTGGGCCCACGAACCTACTGGGATCAGCTGTTTCGACATCGTCCCGAGTGGGCAACCTTTAACGTACAAATAGTCCATTATATCACTGTAAGAGGAATCAATTAGGCAGTTGGGTACACGAAGGTAATTATCATACCTGGTATGCAATGATAATCCCAAGGCTTCTCCGGATGCACCATACAGATCTGTTCCTGGGGACAGGGATTGTTCTTGCATGGCATATTGATGTCCTCGTCCAATCTGACCGTGGGCTCGATGTGTTCGGTCGGATCCTCGAGAAATGGTTTCATCGAGACACACGGCATATCGGGTTTCGGTGGCGATAGTTTGGCGCAAAGGGTCGCGGCGTTGTGTCCCTTTACCGCCGACCAATCCACGCAACTGGTCATCAGTTCCATGCAGTCCTCGCGACAGAGTCGGGTCTCGTGGATGCGCGACTCGCAGGGACGCAGCTGCAGTAGACAGGCTGCGGCGCGCAACGTGTCGACGGGACAGGACGGGGCGGCGCGTACAGGCACACCAAGGCCGCTTATGATACCGCCACGGACCCAGTGATCCGCCTCCCATTTGGCTGACTCGTCCGCCCCTTTCGTGCACGTTCTGATGGAAGGTAAAGTGGTTCGTTACGACACGCGCTTAACATATATATATATATTTGCGTCTTATCGTCAAACCGAGTATGGTCGCAAACCTGAACAAAGTGGTGGGCCTGTCGTTGAATCTCGAGCAGAACGACAATCCGGAACAACCGATTTCGCACGAGTCCTCGGCGTCGTCGAGACACCTCCTCATGTCGCTCTCGAGACTCGAGGTGAGACAGGTGGACTCGAACTGCTGCCAGGATTCCCAGTCCGCGTGGAAGGCGCGCCAGCAGAGATTCTGACAGTTGCGTCGCGCCGCTCTGGAACAGCAGGCCAGCTTACCGATGTTCATCGGCATCTGGGGATCCTTGGCTGGCTCGGACTGTAGGAAGCATTTCCAGAGCGGATGATGGGGTACAGCTGGGCCGCAGGACTCGGGTAGGGCGTCGAGGGCGTCGTGGATCGTTGGACTCGCGTGTAGTGTACGACGGCAGTGCAGGAGGCAGCTCATGTTGCGCGTCTCCTCGCAGCAGTGCAGGTCTATATGCGTTTCAACGAAAAATATATAGGTAGGTATATCGTTTGATTAAGCGTTTGAACAAACTGCAGCTGGTGACTTACAGAGCTTGGGATCCTCGGAAGTCTTGGTCTCGGCGAGGTCCTTGAGACACTTGGGCACCTGGGGAAAGCAGCCCCTGCTGCTGTAGACCTTGAAGCTCGACGACTTGGTGGGCTTGCGAAAGAGTTCCTTGCAGATGGCGCGACAGGTTGAGTTGTTTACGTTCGAGCAGCACTCGTCCGCCTCCTCGCGCTCCTCCAGACAGTCGGCCAGGTTGGGCTCGTCGCTCCAGCGGCAGCTGCGGTCCAGGTCCGTTTTGCCACCGGCTTTCGCGCAGCCGGCGCGACAGAGTGGATTTCGTGCCGTGCGACAGCAGCTACGGCCCGTCCAGTGCTCGTTACGTTCCACATCTGTGTTCGAGCGATCGTATAAATTTAATATCTTTTATTCCTTGGATAATAAATATCGACTTAATACATTGGTGTAATGAATTTATTGATCATCATGGAATATATTGCAAAACAATTTCGAGGGCTTATTAAAATATACCCTCCTCTTTAGTCTGGATAAACAATTAATAAAATACAATACAAAAATCGCACTTCGACGTAGTACAGAAGTTATACGAAAAGAAAAACATACCTTAAGACTTATATATTCTGAAAACAAAAATCTCGGGAAAATTAATCTCTGCTTGAAAATTCATTGAAAAAGTACAAAGTCACAAAATTAAAAGCGCGCACTAACTTAAGTTACGAACGCCGACTAACTTCGGTCCGTATACCAGGCGAATATGCGCGCTGAGAAGGTGGCACAAGCACGGAACTGTGGCTTGCGAGAGACAACTCCCGTACTGCGATATACAGTAGAGTATGATATGGATTCTGTTTTCCTCTCGCGGTGACCAAGTTTTTCTTTCTTTTTTTAAATTATAGTTTACCGATAATTTCTAGTTCCCCCTCTTATTTAATTTCGTCACGATTTTGGGAAGCTTTCTCCCCCCTTTTTTATTGTATTAATTATCAGTACATATCGATCCTTCGAGGCGTATACATATAGCGACCTGTAAAATTAGTTAACCTTATAGTTTTGGTTTTTATTAATAAATAATGAGCAAAGAGAGCGGAGGTATAAGAAAAAGTGAGTGATTTTTGCGCGCTTTTAACTTTATGACTTTTTTCTTTTTCAATGAATTTTCAAGTAGAGTATTAATTTTCCCGCGATTTTTGTTTTTAGAATATATAAGTCTTAAGGTATGTTTTTCTTTTCGTATAACTTCTGTACTACGTCGAATTTTTATATTGTATTTTATTAATTGTTTATTCAGCCTGAAGAGGAGGGTATGTATTTTAATAAGCCCTCGAAACGTCGCAAAATTAAAAAATAAAATTGTTTTGCATTGATATCATCACGGAAGATATTCTTCCATGATGATCAATAAATTCATTACACCAATGTATTAAATACAAAAGGAATAATAAAGTCATCAATTTATTCAATATCGATTTATTATTTGCAATCAATATTTACTTTCATTGTATACATTCTATAGTATTGTTAGTCTTACATCGATACAGTTTATTAACTCCGATTAAGTTTCTTTCCTACAGCCTTGTGATTTTTTGATGATAACATCATTTCGTTATAGAAGTACAAATCGACACTGTCCACAAATCCGTTTAAAATTCACCTACTATACCCAGACGCAAGAAAAGCAAAACCTATACACAAATCAAAACAAGTCCCCTATATACACACACATACATATACAAACACACCACTCGCTGGACGCTAAAATTTACAATCACTTCAGAGCAGCTCGACGCAAAGTACATAAAGCGAAAAAATATACAGCCCCGGCAGGGCTTAAATTGTCCGCGTGGCGCATTAAAGAAGCAACAGCAGCAACAGCACTGCACAACGTATAGCATGGTCGCCAACGCATTTCCACATATACTTTATCCAGCTCGGATCTATACGTTCGACTATAATAACGATCCGCTGGATACCTCGCGTGTGCGTAAATAACGTCGATAATTTCGAAAAAAGAAAAAGGAAAAAGAAGAAAAAAAAAAGCAAACATAATCTGCACACCTCCCGCGAGCGCGAGAAACAGGAGACGTGACTTTTGGCGCCTGTATATTTCAACTCTCTCTCTCTCTCTCTCTCTCTCTTTTTCTCGCTCGATACGCATATATCAGCCCCGGGGAATCTGAGGATGTGTCCTGGGACCGCGAGTTTATAAGCGTGCGAGAGGAGTGTGCTGCGGGAGAGGATCGTGTGTCCCGCGCGTGTATATGAACGACACTGACCAGTCGATGCAGCGTTGCAGTTGGGACTCTCAGCGTGTAGTCGCATATGGGAGTGCAGAAGTGGAAGATCGGGACCGAAAATCTTTTGAGTTTGCGTCTTTGGTGTATATTGAGTATAGAGCGAAGTGCAAGAACCATTTAGCATTACTGCGCATTTTCCAAGTTTTTCTCGAGGATTCTACTAAACATGGCCTTACAATTAGTATTATACATTTACATAAAAATCATTGCCCGATGGAAATAATAAGTCAAATAAATAAAATCACAAAAATGTATATCCTGTACTTTTACAGCCATATAAGAGGAAGTTGTAATTGCATAGCGATAAAAGATATTTATAAAGATTATTGCGGTTTATATGAATTAAACGACATCATTTGATGCTAACGAAGCAAGCTAATACCAGAATTTAAGTTTGAAATCATCATTTTCGCGCAGAGTTCCCACGAATTCGTATATACAAAAATAATAAAGCTCTTATATTTTTGTAACAACAGTTATGCAGCGGTACTTCAAACAAGTCGAGTGTATACCCTATCAACATTGACACAACTAATTAACGCTTATTCGATTGACTGGGCAACATCTTTAACGACAATAATTATCCTTTTATTAGGATTTTTACCGTATAAAATACATACATACTTGACTGATATACCGTTAAAGTTGTACCGACAGCGCTACGAAGTAGTTAACATGATTTTGCATAAGGATTCATCATCTATGATTTCAAAATGACCTCTATTTTTACGACGAGGTTTCTTTGACTTTAATCGCGCAATTTGACGACTCTATAAACGAAAACATTATCCCTATTCATGGCTCGAAACATACATTCATGTTTAACGGTTAAAAATGTATAATGAAAGTAAATTGATTTCCATTTTTCAACTGTAATAATATAGTTTTGGTTGAACTTCTCAGTTAATTATTGATCAGTAATTTTTGTCAAGAAAATTAAATCGTATAGCGTGTTAACTGGCTCACCTTTGAATGTTGAATTGACGCAATCCCAAAACTCTACCTGCAGCAAAAAAGATACATAATAGAAACGATTAGTGCTAACGCAGGACACCGAGAAAATCGATACGGGAGAAAAGGAAGAGGAAAGGTGAAACCGCGTCTCCTTTCCATCGATCAATCGACGATTGAGGAAAGGTATTTCACACGGTAGAAACTCTCTTTTTTTTCTCGCATTTTCCGTAGTTCCATTTGGGGAATATCATTTTCTTTGATAAAGCGCAGTAAATTGTCCACTTGTGGAGCGTACAATTTCAACGCCGAACTGATTCTCTCACGCCCGAAAGTGTCAATACGTATTATAAGTGTATTGCTCTTTTCATTCATCGCGTCATATACTTTATAAGGAAATCTCTTGCTTCTTATATTACATTATAAAGCGATGGTAATATAAAAACTATATTGCATGCATTACACGGATATATTTTTTTTAAAGAATTGCGGTCTACTATTTTTATAATATATTTGGAGTCATTTATACTCACCAATTCCGAAGAGCAGAATTCGGAAAATTCTTTCGTCGCGTTCTCTCTTGCGTAGGGGTCCGCTCCCAGAGACACCAGCGAAAACTGTCAAAAGAAAGTGCAAGACATATTACAGTAATATGAAAATACGAAAAATCACATTGTAATATTATATATAATTCTAAATTCAACCAAAGTTCAACCGTATTTTCTGATCGACGCCAAGCCGTATATATTCGTCCCCATATATACATTTCGCAAGCACCAACGCAATGACTCGTCCTCGTTTCGAAAAGCGCGAACGAAAAAAAAAAGCCAATTTTTCCCGCAAACTCACAATAGACATTAAGTACACGCGCGCTTCAACTCGCTTGCATTCATCGTCTCTCATTTTACGACGACTGCACACACACACATGCGCAATTTTCTTCATAAGCCGCGGAATAGAAACTAAACGAAACCGATTGTTTCTGCAATCACTTAGCGTCACACACACACTCACACACATGCTCACGTACACAAGATCCTGGAGCCGGGAAAATTCTGAAATTTAAATTTCTCGAACGTATAAGAGGCGGGGGTAGAATGTCGTCTCTCGGGCTCATAATTATGCGCGCCCGGCGTATCCTGCGCCCTGGCGCTGCATGACAATGTACATAATACGTGGTGGCGAGCTCTCTGTATATATATATGGGCGTTAGCGCTCACCGTCTCATTGGGCATTCCCTGCGTGTATAACAAAGCCGCGCGCGCGCGTGTCTCTCTCTCTCTCTCTCTCTGTGTGTACGAGGCGCTTCTTTTTTTCCGAGACTTTACGCGACGCTCCTTCGGAAAGTCGTATTATAATACACAGAAAGAGTATACAAGTATTGCCGTGGCGTTTTCTTTTTTTTATAACTATATGGACGAGTGGACGGATGCACCTCGGACGTGTAGAGTATATGTTGGTTTTGCGTGGAGTATAACGCCGAGTCGGAAAATTAGCACGTTAATACAGCGAGTACACACTTTGAGATGTTAATCGTGAATATTCTAATGTTGTTTATTAGTTTACGAAGGAGTTATCTATCAGCGACAGCTCAAGGTTCTGCCGTAACAAGGCGCTTGTAAACTGGTTTATTGAGAGAAAAAGAAAAATATTGTAGAGATTTAATGAAACAATACGATGATTTTTATTTCCTTTCATACAAGACTATAATAACTATAACGTATAGTTCTATTCTATCACGAGATGAATTAAGTTTAAAATCGTTTGACAAACACAGCACCGCATGGCCAAAACAAGCAAACAGCGTTCCATCAGACGCGAACAGACACACGCAAAAATATGCATATATCAAAGAAGCAAAGAGAGAGAGAGAGAGAGAGAGAGAGTCTGATGAGCAGCGACGCGAGCTGCACGTGTCCCATCCATCTCTCTCCACCCCAAAACAAAATCGGAAGCTGCACGGATTAAAGGGCCCCACTCTCTCTGTCTCTCTAAAAAGTAAAGAAAACGTTTTTCCGCTCTTTGAGAGCGAGATATAGAATCTCTCTCGTTGCGCGGATATAGGATTGCAGGGGTGAGTTCGCAGCCATCGTGTCCGTGTGTATGTGCGTGTGTGTGTGTGTGTGTGTGTCGGAGGAATGGAGGTCGGCATCAAAAGGTACGGAAATAGAGTCCGCAGTGCTCGCAGCTCCTTTTCTTCTTCTTTACTTTGCCGCTGCAGTCGCCGCCGCGTGCCTTTTGACTTATTTTTTTTTTTCATCCGTGCGAGAGGGGATGTATATAAGATACGGTTTCTTTTCTTTTGGAGCGCGACTGTGTTTTTTTCGCGCTCACGTGCATATAGGGCGAGCGGAGAGTAAAGAGGGAACTTTTGTGCAGGCCGAGAGGTGTTTTCTGTAATTGCCTCGATAGGATCGCTCTCTGACTATATAGTCGTCAAGCTATTATAATATTGACGAGCTCGTTTGGGCTTTTTCGTTGTATTTCCGTTTGCTTCCTTTTTTTTTTTCTTTTTCTCGAGGTGAGCTATACGTAGCGTGTATTTTTGTATGTTAAAGATTCTTCGCTGCGATATTTCTCGTTTAGGATGCTTAAGTGATGCTTGAGGTTCGTGCTCTTTAAGCTACTTTTTATCTTGCTCCTCTCAATAATTCATTGATTTTTCCGCACATTAGAGAAATTCAAACCCTCGAATGTTCATGAAACGATGTGGAATTAATTGTATCTTCAATATTTAAACTATAACGGCCGATAACTAAATCAAGGCCATTCTATATACAACAAACGTAATCTCACTGTATGCAGATAATCACGTTATCATCTTCAAATAACAAAGGGTAAACATTCCATCGGACGGCGGCGCAAGCTCGCAAGCTCCCAGAGGCTGTACAGGAAAAGGCGCGAATAATGCCGGCACTCCAGTGCTCCTTTTCTTCCTCGATCAGTGTCTCGAGCCGACTACAACAGAGACACTGCGCGCACATCAAAGGCGGTCCACAGAGCTCGCATATACCGCAAAGAGACGCGGCTCGAGAAGCTCGAGCCCACAAAGAAGCGATGAGAATCATCTCTTGAATGCGTCTGTGCATGTGCGCGCGGACAAGTCAAAAGCGGTACGCAACAGCTATACGGGACCAAGTGCATCACCGCACCGAAGGAGGATCTATTTCTCGTGTTGTGCCTCGCAACGGCAGCTCCGAGTATAATCGAATAAAACGACTCGTGTATATACATATACACATAAGCGAGCGTCTATAGCGCCTAATAATAAAAGACTCGTCGTCGAGCGCGCGAGGAAAAAGAAAGAACGAAAAAAAAAAAGGAAAAAACGAGGAATCGGAGCATTCCTGTCACGCCGCGACTGCTGCACCTGTTGTGCGCCGACTAAGTACTGCGATGTCTTTTCGAGGCCTGCGCGCGCGACGTGGCTCGTTAAAGTTTTTTGGATTGCAGCTCGGCTTCGTGCTTTATATATATATCCATCTCGGTGTGCTCGATAAAAGCTTGGCTTGGTATACTATTTCCGTTAACATCGGATGCTGTTGCATATACTATATAAAATATTTATTATATATTATAAAACAACGCGTACTTAATGATCGCCAAATTACAAGCTAGACAATCGATAATTCGATCCGTTCAGAAAAGAAGTCTCGGCGACACTTAACCTACGATACCGATCTCCAGGAGCGTGCGAGACCCCCGAAAAAGAGGCGAGTCACGGAGAGATGAGCTGCATCGATAAGACGTCGGAGCTCACAGCTGGACCCGAGACACACGGCCTCATTCATATACACAAATATTACGTGCTCTCGCCACACTTACTCACACTTCTACCTATCCGTAAAATTGTATATAGTTATATAAAGGGAAAAGGGGAACGAATAACTTTTGTTTGTTTTTTGTGCGGCGCGACGCCTTGCGATGCATGCAGTCGCGTAGGTTTTCGAATAATCGTTGTGCTTATTATCAATGGTTCTTACAATGAATAAAATTGTATTGTGCGCTAAGTCGGTCGAGTTATCATTGGAGAATATTGGAATTCCCGGAACCGAGTGTTTAATGATGCGCGTATATTTATCTCTTTTTCATTGTTATTCAATACGTTTTGATTAGCTGCGTCACGGAATTATTTGATATTTATAACGCGGTAATTTATGCAAACGATTATTATACAAGCAACAGCTGTTGTACAATTTAATAAGAAATTTTTAGTTATTTTACGTAATTTATAAAAACTATTGATATTGTAGCCTAATTTTGTAAACTATAATAATTACGTGAAATCTAAAAACGTAATTTTACTTTATTTTAATAATACATCTTTGATGCTTGAGTACAACCATTTTTTTCATTCAGGAAAAACATATATATGCATATCCAGATTACTAAAAGAAATGTTACGATAGATCCGAGCTACATTAAAACAATATATAAACACTCAATTACAACAAAAACGTCGAGCCGCGTCTCTCACAAAAAGCTATTTATCCAAAGTCTCGGTATCGCTGAAAACAATAACAAACCATATTTTTAGTTTTCCCCGGCATAAAAGATTTACCCCATGCATTCGAACCCACACACACGTACATATATATATGTATGTGTATATATGTATATCCCGAGAAAGGGAAAGAAAAACAGAAGCGAAGTACAGACGTATTTTCATATATGCCTATTGAAGTTGTGCTCTCTCATCTCGAGGGGGGAGCGAAAGTGAGCACCCACTCGTCTTAATGACGACGACTAGACCACTTATATTGCACTAAAGACTAATGTATGATACGCGATTCGTCATTTGCTGTGTTGATTTTCCGAGCGGTGTATTTCGTTAAGGATTATCGATTGGTAAGCATCAACTTTACCTCTTTTTTGTTTGTCACCGATTTGAGCTATGGATTTCATTTCGAAAAGAAAATTTAAATGCACGATACAAGCTATATATGTCTTTCCAACAAAAACTTTCTTCTAACTTTCATTCCGTAAACGCTATCTCTCCAAAATGTACAAAACACAGATATATATACCGAAATGTAGCGGTCGTTTACAAAGCGGTCATTCCCATGATAAAAAGCCAAGAAGCTCTCGAGTATCGTCACGCGCGCACATGTGGCTTTTCTTCCGGACGGCGAAACCCGCAGAGAACTTATGTGCATTGTATATTATACGCACCTTGGAGCAGACGCTGCGACAAGAGCCGGCGGCCGACGAGCAGCAGGACATCTCTGTAACAGACCAAAAAGAACACTCATGAGTATATATAGCTTTCGGCTATTTCTTTTCCTTGTTTTTTTTTCTTCTTCTTTTTTTTTCTTTAAATTGAAATTTCGCGGGTCGGCTGCGACTGACGTTGCGTGATCCTGTTTTGTGTCGTGGAGCCGACGCCAGACGAGCGATCATTTTGTTGCATCTGGGGGGTTTTAAGTGTATTTGTGGGAAGAAACGAGGGTTGGTTTGGAGAATTAATCAATGTTACTTTGATAAACGAAAATAAAAAGTGTGTTATTGTATCAAAATAATTATGATGATATGTAGAGTTCCTTGCTTTTCCTATTCCTTTTTTTTTATCGCTTTGCTAAAATGTAAGTTTGTTTCGAATCTAATAATTAAGCCTAAAAATTTATACAACGGTACCTTTCCGGAAATTCTATACCTACATTATAATTCCCAACGTGCCTAATAGGCTGTCGAAATACCCAAAAGAATAAAAAAAAAGTTTCAAGCCCAACTCGTCACGAGAGAACTTTTCCCAGATACGCGCTATATACAAAAGGCGAACACGTATAATACGCGTCTTGACTTTAAAGATCGCAAACGGTCTTACGGCAGCTCCGATCGAAAGAAAAGAAAGCAGCGCGCGGTTCAAAGGAATAATATATATATGTATATCGGGAACGCAAAGCAAAAGAAAAGGAGAGAGATGAGGGACACCCGAGAAGGAGTGTTCGCAGATGCGGGACGGAAAAGAGGCGCGCGGTGTCAAAACACACGAGAGAGGAGCTGCACCGCACACCCGCACATGTGGCCAAAGAGAGAGAGAGAGAGAGAGGAAATCGGACCGCTTTTCCTCGGTTATTTTCCTCGGCAGTCCCTTCCGTTGGCGGTGCGTTGCGCTGCTGCAGCTAAACGGCAGCCCGGATCGCTTTGTCGCTACGCCGACCGAGAGGAAGCCTGTTGAGTGTCGCGCGTCCAGTCGATTTTGGTCCCTAGCCAATGTCGAGATATTCTAATCGAGCGTAAGCTTAGCTTGGAAAAAAGGAAAACCTCGACCTTTTTAAACGAATCGGAAATTAAACTGCGGAATAATTCATCGATGCATCCGTTTACAAGGACAATAATTGAATATGAGAGACTGTTGATAAATGAAAGATATATTTTTTTTTATCATTACACACATTTAAAGTTGAATTTAAAATTATCAATCAAACTTTTTAACATATATTTTTTATCCTAATGAAGAAAGAGTTTATTAAAGATTCAACTCAATTCTCACGGATGAAATAAAGACGAATTTAACCTCGTCACAAACTCCCACATGCAGGACCATGAAACATCCATCCATCCACCACCATCCAACGCAACGTACGCTAAAAATATGTCGCCATCACTATATATCAAAAGTATAATGGAGAATCAACAATTCGCCCATATCATAAATCCGCCAAATCGATTTTTCTCATCATCGAACCGCATACACACACATACAGACAGACACCCATATGTATATATACCAGTATCTCACATCCGTCCAAGGAGGAATCTAATTCATCCGTCGCGTCGAGCATTTTAAACGCGGTACTTCCTGGGGCCCCCTCACATATCGCGACTCTCTTCGAGGAACGCATTTTTATACCCTGTATATATATATAACGATATAAAGTCTGGCGGCTGGAATAGATGCAGCGGCGGCAGGTCTCTCTCTCTCTCTCTCTCTCTCTCGAGGCGATCCACACAGCACAGCAGTGAAAAGTGCATAGCGCGACGTTGTGTACAGCGAAGCAGCAGCAGCAGCAGCAGAAGTGGCCATGGGCAATTCTTAATTCGAGTCAATAAATACCAATTAGAGGCAAATTGAGACTCTGGGATGAGGCTCCGTCGCTCTGCTGTGTCTTGACGTATATACAGTGCTGGCGAGACTTTTCCCTCGTGGCTGCGGGTTGACTGTTTAGCTTGCTGCTATACTGCTGACTTCTTTTTTATTTCCGAGGATGTGTGCGCAGGCTCTTTAAATAATGCGGGAATTGATGGACTTTTATTAATGTCCTTTTGGAGAGTTGTTGGACTATATATATATATGTATGTATATTTAACAAGATATCGGCTCGAGCGTGAGAAAACGTGAATCATTTTAATACGTGTTATATGTCGATGATTTATGTGTGTTTTGAATGGGTTTTTATACTTTGGTAGTGTAAAGCGTGAGGCTGGATGGCGCTTATTAAATACTATAAGCCAGAGGGATTTTTATTATCTTCGTAATAACGAAAAAGTTCACACCATTTCAATTACATAACTAAATTAGCTTCTTTGACAAAAGCTCGAGTCATTCGTATCGATTGGACAAATATCAATCGTTCATGAATTTTTAATTCCTGTTTTGCAAAAATACACGCGGCCAAAGTCTTTTCATAGCCTTCTACGCGCAAAAATTTATATATATATACAATAACCCAAGACTGCATCGTATGTAACGTAAATCGTGTGAAACAGCGACGCGCGCGTGCGTGCTATTTTCGTATATTCCGCGGGAGAACCGCAAACTGCATCGCGAGAGTAAACCTAAAGTGCAACCATCGAACGCCATATATTGCCTCGACATTAGAAACTTTTTCGGTCCCATGTATATATAGGTATATTGTACATAGCGGAAATGGCGCAGTGTAGCAACTATTCTCAAGTCGACGTGTATGTCTCAAGAGGTACCGAGCATGCTTGTTCTCAATGAATTCATTTAATTTTTACGAAATATTCGAGATAACTTCTTTATGTCTTTTGGTTTTCTATAACATTGTAAATTTTCGAGTTGCTAAAGGTGATGAGAGAATTCTGGCTTTTCGTAGCTACTTCTTCTTCTCGATAAACTTCATATTGTTAAAATATCTATAATAATCGTGGTCAAGTAATTTTCGTTAAAAGGCTCATTCACCGGCCCATTAAGTATTTATCGATAATACAGAATACGTCTATAGCATGGTATATATAACATAGCCAAGATATTGTAATCTGTGGCATTTATTTCGAAAATTCAGAAAATTTAAATAGTATCCAAGTAAATCATAACGATTAAAATCCTTCTTGGAAGTGCGAAATAACTCTATCCCCCCTACAAGCACTGAATGCGAGACACTTTTTATAACTGCAGTTATACCATTGGAATTTAAGTATTTGAAGAGTGTTTCATCTCCGAACAGTATATGATTAAAATCATCTTGGCAACAGTGATATACGCAAATTATAATTATAAATATGTATATTACGATGGTCTCGGGTCAGTGTAACAGCCGATGCTGCAACCTCCCGACTATACATATCCAGCTAGTTTCGTCCGAGCTGGCACAAAATAATCGCGCGCTCAGAGGCGTTAAATACACACTCATAGAGTCCATATATACTCTATCCCCCGGTATACAATCGACTTATTGACCGCTTGATTTACGATCGACTGGCAGCTGCTGCCGCTGTTCGCGCCCAATTGATTCCTTCGCTTCGCGCTATGTAAATTCTTTCGGGATTTCCTCGCTCTCTCTTTCTCTCTTACTCTATGTGATGCATTAATTTCGTAAGTCCGCGTATCACGACGTGACTGTCTCGATATGAGCTGCTATAATGCTGGGCTCTATTACGAGCTCGTTAAGTCGCGGCTGGGTTGTGACGATCTTTTGTTTCAGCTCGGCTTTTCGCCGCTTGTCGAATGTTGATATGGTTCAGACTGAAAATGACTCCTACTGGAGCTTAATTTCGTTCGAGTTTGTGTTTGTACTGTCGTTATTTGGTAACAGCTGTCAACAAGGTATTCTTTGATACCGTGCGACCGGCCCTTTAATAGGCTGTCAAGTAGCAGAATTTTGAGTTAAAATTTTACTCCATCGTGAATTGAGATGGTTAAAGGATTTTGAATTGCCACGTTCATACCTGTATGATTAATTTTATACTATACAGTTAATAAACCAATTAAACGTATAATTTCATCAGAAGATAAAATCAGACCAAAGTTCAACGAAATCCCAATAACAACGTATTCGCATACTCGCACCCAGCCACCCACGATTGTACAACGTATACATATATACACGAGCGAGACTATATATATACACGTACTGAAGGGGAGCTGTAAGTTTCGCGAGACATATAAGAATTGCGCACTGCCGAACCAACTTCTTGTGCTTCGTATCACACAGAGTCTCCGTCTCGCTCTCTCGTGGTTCACACACACACACACACACGCATACAAGCCATTCTCTTGCTTCCAGCTCGTTTCGCTCGTCCGGTCAATTACACCCGTTGTAACTGTCGCTATAGTGATGACGTCACTGCTGGAGAACGTGTGGTACTGTGTAGTACTACGACACATACGAATCTTTTTTTTTCTTCCTTCGTGTAGATGACTCCGTTCGATACGTACGTATATGTGTATGAAGCTCTCTTTTCGCGTGAGATCGTTTTTCTTAATTACGAGAGTAGAGCATCTGGTGTGTGTGTGTGTGTGTGTTGGGATGGGAGATTTTGTAGGATTCGAGGCTGTTGGCTCGATGGATTTGTGTGTTTGGTTTGATTTGGACGAGCTTTTTACGATGATTCTTATGCTGATTCATTTTTTTTTGTGATATCGTCACAAGACTTTGATTTAACTTATATCTTATTTGGTTGTTCTAGATAGTTTTTGAGTTTCCGTTGGAGCTACTGCAGATAACATTTTGGAAGCGCATATATATAAAAAAACGGATGTGCGAGTGAGTGAAGGATTGCGACGATCTTATCACGGACAATCGTTATCGAGTTGATAAAAAAAAGTGTATGGTTCGCGAAACAAAGAGCTAAAATTCGTATCATTAATTTTTTCAAACGAAATCTCTTCAATAAACTCATTTAGAGGAAGCAAGATACATACCAAGCAGTCGCCAACGATGTATCATTCGAAAAACTATCGCGTCAATTTGACGTGTGTCTTGCCACTCGCATAAAGTCCAGTCCACTAAAGTGGCCGCGAGATAAGGCAAACAAACGAAAAGAGCTCCATTTGTTTCTATCCGCGCGCGATCCCTCAACAACTCTTAGAATATCTATATGTTTGCTAGCATCGAGACGCGAGCGAGTTTCTTACGTCCATTTTATCCCCTCGTTTGGCTTGTGTAAGTGTGTACATATACCAGAACTGTCACGCGGCCTTTGCGCGCTTATTTATCTCGGCCCGTCACCCCTCCCCCATAAACACGTTCCAAGCCAGAAGCAACTCAAGACTCACTTTATCTTCTACTCTGTACCGATATATTTCTCGATTCCCACTTTGCTTTTGGTCAATTTTCGCCACATTTCGAGCCAACTTCCAATAGAGATTGAAATAATTTTGATGCACTCGTTAACTTTGCCATTATAATAAGAAAGAAAAAGTCCTTAATCGTTAGAACCAACGCAAACAAATACGAGCCGGCTAAAATTAACGAGCCTCTCGCAAACGAAATCAAAGTTTCAAGCTCGAATAGCCGACCGCGCGCGATATATGCATAGATTGCTCGGACGCGTGGTGAGCGTCGCGCCCCAAGGAACGGTAGGATATGCAACAGTAGGGAGTCCCCTTTCCTTCCTTTTTTTTTGTTCTTCTCTCCTCGCGCGAGCATGTGATCGCATAAGAACGAGGCAGAGAGAGAGAGAGAGAGAGAATCATTGATCAGTGGATCCGTGCACGCGAGGGACACCTTTTACGCATATATATAGAAGAGGCGATTCCGGGTATACCACCACGATAGGACGATCTGTTGGCTCGCACGATTTTATACCAGGATTTCACTTCTTTTTCGTTGTTGCTGCTGTTGCTGTTGGTTTAGCGCGAGGAGATGGCGTATTTATTAGGCGTTTTCTGCAATGGCCGATCGCGTGGTATCTGCGGCAATTAGTTAGCGGGTGGAGACGTTGCTTTTTCGTCTCTCAGCTGTACGGGATAGCGTTTATTTATTTTTTTTTCATTACTTTGGGCGATGTACCTTAATGGTATCGAGAGCGAGAAAATTTAAATGGGGATTTCGAGTTTTTCGTATACCTTCGCGTATATTAAGCTGTTTTAGGCGTTTCAAGTATTATAGCGGAAATTCTGTACAAGATATTGCACGCGGGTGACATCTTATTGAATTATTAACGCATGAACTTTCTTTCGGACCTTACGCACGTCCGCATTTATACATATCGATCTCAACGTTCGGCTGTAAGTCATGTTCGTAGTAAGCACCACGGTCTATACATATAATCATGGTATATCGTACGATACAACAGTCAACTATTTCTCGCAACCAGCCTAATATACAAGTCAACAATCCAAGAAGGGAATCGATCGACTTCTCTCACAAAAAGCTTCACCTCGAGACGCGCAAAATTTATCGCACCGCGCGAACGAGTGAGAGAGACAAGAGTGTACATTGCACTCTTCGAGTTTTACATATACACATATATATGTATAGAGTTGGTTAAAGTTGTCGAAGGCGTCAAGGTGTATACGAATGGGTTACCAGCTGAGAGAGTCGGGTTCGGTAAGCTCGTAAATCTCGCGGGACTGTATATATACAATATATGGAACGAGGAGGGCTAAGAAAGTCCCCTCTTTTTTCTTTGAGAAATAGAGAGGTGCACACAGCTCTCCGCGCGAGAGATCAGCGGGGAGCTCTCTGCCACGATGCTGATAAAGCTATCAGGGGATTCACGTTTGCGCGCGGATATGTGACCTTAGTTTCTGTTCGTGTGTGTGATTGAATGATTTTGGCGAATGGGAAAATGACGATTGGATATTATCTATATCATTTGCATGATAAAATGCAGTGGAATGTTATAGATATTTTTTTTAATAGAATTTCGGAAAACCCTGTGTACGTATTGGATACCAACAGTTTTCTGTATAAGAATATTATACAGTTTTAGGACACTTGCACAAATACACAATCAAAGTTTTTGTATGTAAGTATGGACGATCGAGAAAGCGCTTTCGCCTCGATTCGCAGTATACATATATATATATATATATATATATATCCACTCACACCCTCGCGGCTATATATCGAGCAAAAAAAAAGAACGAAGGCAAGAAGTACATATATACTTATATACCAAAGAGTCTATCTTTGTAATCCGCGATGACTAAAATTATTTTCGCTCTTCGCCACGACACACGCGCGCACGTACACACACACCCGTAAGTGAAGGAAAAGACCAAGAATACATATATATATATATATGCGGTGGTGCAGCAATAACAGTGCGAAAGAGAAAGAAAGAAAGGGGTCGAGCGAACGCGGGGGAAAAATAAAGTGCCAAAGCTGTGCTCGGAGCTGCAGAGCGAGAGAGAGAGAGAGAGAGAGAGAAGGGAAGGATGACAGATGAGCGCGATTCACTTTCGCGTGCGCGACGTCGAAATGAGCGGCGCGCTACTCCTCCTGCGCCTACGCGAGCCGCGCGCACAGCTTCGAGAGAGAGAGAGAGAGAGAGAGGGAGAGCGAAGAAGAAGTAAATCTTCGCATCGTGGCACAGGCAATGAATAACTTGGCCATTTTCTTAAGCGTCTTGTCTCTTTTCTTCTCTCCTTCTCTCTCTCTCTTCTCTTCTCTCGATGAGATGCTCCGCGTGTGTGCAAGTGTGTGTGTATGGATATTTTGAAATGTTGCGGTACAATGCGCTATGCAGACGATGGCAATGTAACGAAATTGCGCGCTGAACGATACCTATTAGGTTTTTTCTCTACGCGCGCGCGCGAGAGAGAGAGAAGTTATATATATTGCGGCTGTTTGTTCGTTAAATGCGGGGAGATTGTGTGTCCCATTGTTTTCGTGAATATAATATGTGCGATTTCATTGTTTGATAGAGTTGACGGATGATTGCAGCGGCACGAAGATGTGTGTCGAAGCTCGAAATGTGGATTTTTCTGTAAAGAGCAGCGGATCGTTGTGGTAAGCTTGAGTGTTGCTCGACGCGACTGAGAGATTTAGAGCGGATTTTTTTTTAGATCGCCATTTCGACGCTGCTTAAATTGACAATCGTACTAAACTCTGTTTTGACAGTTTTTGCGAATGATGCGCATTCATATATACGAAACGGAATTCTCTCCTAACGACTCTCCATTAGAATTTCAAAAACACGCGCCGCACCGTAACTTTCTTTTCATTATACAAACATATCGTATTTTAACATTTTAATTCTCGACCCATACGTTAGTTCGCTAACCCGATGTCTTACACATTCTTTAAAAAAAAAATCTAGCGAAAAAAAACCTCGTTTGGATCGAAATCCACCACCGAATGATATCAACATGGAGAATATATAGTCGAAAAAACTAAATGTATGTACACACGCACTTGTATATACAAGTATTGCGAGAAAAAGTGGCCCTTTGGGAGGTTTCGCTTTGCTTGCGAGAGAAGACCAAGATCAACGTCTGCGCTATAAAGTCATGCAGCAGCATCTCGAGCGAATGATGAGCGTGTGACGGTTCGCGGGGCAAAAAACAAAACGCGCCCAGCATCAGAGGAGCTCGCATCATAACGCAATATATCGCACATGACGGCCGACGTACTGACGCGGCGGTGGCGGCGAGTTTGTGTGTATATATAAGCGCAGAGGCTCAACGGCCAAAGACAAGTTGAACGCGATTGCAGCCGAGTATTATGAATGATTCCGTGTCCGAGTCTCGATAACTGTGATATGGTGAGAGCGAGGAAATTATTATCGAGTTTTGGTGTGTGTGTGTGTGTGTAAGATCTTTTTTTTTTGTGTTACCGTGTGGGGGACCGAGTGATAGCGAGCGAGAAAACATGTTTTCTTTTTTTTCGCTGTCTTGTAAGATAGAAATTGTCCGTCGGTGGTGCGAACTCGATGAGAGTAAAGTGAAGAAACCTGAATTTGTACAAATTTTGATTAATCGATGTAGTTAAAACAAGTTGTATACTAACTTACAAGTGTATATGAAAATCTTTGAGTATTTACTTATGTCCCTGTGTACATACCACTTAAATTTTATTGCAACCACCGTGTATGTATTCATAAGTTTGTACTATAACAGTAAGATAAACTTATGTACATCTGAAGGACTTTTTTCCTCTATGCTATTAGCATTATTTTAATTCAAAGACAAATCTATAAATATGTAAAATTTAAAGCACAGCTAATTCAATTTGCAATAAGTATGCAATTGTAATACAAGATTAGCAATTGCAAGCGAAGAATCGATAGCCAAGCACGCATATATGTAGACCGTCGCTGTATATTACCGCTGTCAATTAAACAGATAAGAAAATCTTGTTTGCATGCAAGTAATTTATTACTAGACACAAAATTCAACATTTATTTCAACTATTCCATCTATTGCCATCAGTTAAATAACCTATTATAGTGCAAACAATATTCAATCGTACATCTCGTAACATAATTGAAATTTTGACAGCACTAAGTATAATAACACACTATTAACAAACACACGAAGACGATTGTTCCATCAGTCGTTACTTATATAGTTCTCACACTTTTTCTATCCGCGCAGCGAGCAGCGCAAGCAAATAAGATAATAAACTTTAAGTAAGAAAGTGAGAGAGAGAGAGAGAGAGAGAAGGAAAGAGAGAGCGATAGAAATTGGAGATAATACGAGGCGATAAAACGGGGACGATAACAATAATGACGAAGATAATGAAGTGGAGAGTATATAGAGGATGAAGAAGGAGAGAAGAGAATATGAGCGAGGAGAATCGGCACATGTGGCGGGAAGCTGTCGTTGATATCTCTCGAAATGACGAGTGAAAGAGTAGAGAGGGAAGTGGAAGGCGAGAGAAAAATAAAAGGAGAAAGAGAGTAAGACAAATAGACCAAAGAGAGAAAGAGAGAGAGAAGTGGGATATATGAGACAGACAGGAAAATGCACAATTTAAATATTTTATGCAATTGTGAGCTTCGTTACGTGGCACATTTGTCTGTTTAACTATTCTTCGCATCATATACCCAATACTAAAAGTACAATTTTAACGCAAATTAACAAAGGAATTTTTGGCAACATATGGATCAGAAAATTCCGCCTGGCCGAGTTTATTTTAAAAATCTCCGAAAGAGGGAAGAAGGATATCCTTTAAGTACCTCCTCTTCAATCGACACTGCGCCCAAAATACATATATACACTGAGGTGAAGCACTGCAGCTCGCGCGAATATACTTATATACCGAGAGACGCCTAAAGTGCTCGCACGCACGAAGAATTTAGAGAAACAAGAGCGAAAGAGGGGAGTTCAGGAGCAGAAGAAGAAGAAGAGGAAGATGCGCGACAGTCGCAAGTGCAAGGGTTCAATGAATCTGTCTCTCGAGGCTCGTATATATATTTTAGCCTCGGCTCGCGAGCGCGTGAAAACGAGCCGCGACAATATCCGCCGCTTATATGTATGTATACGAATATATATTTCGCGTTTATTTTTAACCGTAGAGGCGCGCGAAAAGTTTTGTTTTGTCTCGTGGTGTACCGGCCTTTTCTCCGCGCAAGCGTCACGTATACATAATAATAGCGATACGGGACGAGGAAATATTATATATATATATATATATATATATCTGATCTTGAAATTAGATAGAGGACCGCGGATACTGGGATATACATTTTGATTAATGACCGTGTGCTTTTCTATGATTTATGATGGGAGTCTCGCTGCACGAGTCTCGCCGATAATACTTGTCCTCGTCTTTATATGAATCCTTTTTTTTTTCGTTTAAGATCCAAGGCACGTGTGTGGCTTTGCATATATATTTTAACGATCGAATGGCCGATTGGATATTGGACTCGCTGAGGAGCTGCGCGTGTTTGTTATCTTATTGAGAGTCAGTGTGTGTGGACTAGTTACAAAACGAGGAGATTGTATGTTTGGTCATTGAGATAATTTGGATTTGCATATGGGGGTATACTGCGTTACGTATATCGATGTGATCATGAGGCAGATTATTGGAATATTTCGATGGATATAATCAAACTATGAGAATTAGTTCTTGAAATCAAAACCAAAAATGTGCCCATAATTAAATGCCGTAATATCTATTACGAATTGTTTCAATGTATAACGCGATTAATTTGATGATTTGTTTTGACGAAACTCGTAGACAATCCATTAAAGGAAGCAGCTCGTTCAATTCGACCATCGCGCTGTAATTAATTTCAGCAGAAGGAAACAAATTCGCTATTCGAATTAAAATATATTCCACTCTAAACGAGGCGTTCTATATAAGCACGCGCATTACGCGCAATTGCGAATTCCAAGAGACAAGAAATTCCAAGAAATTGTGTCGTTCCCTCGTTTAAAAACCTCGCCAAACCGACATCTCTCCCAACTACCATACACGTATATATCTATTGTATATAAAAGAAAATATGGAAAAAATTACCTTCGGCAACGGCATCGCGAATCACCGGCAGCAGAAACGCCAGGACAATCGCCAAGCAGCCCGTCATCTTTCCTCAAGCTCTGCGCTCCGTTCGCACTCTAGAAACATCAACTCGACATCGTCCTCGAAGCCGCGATAAACTATAATAACAAAATCAACTCGTACTCGCAGCTGATCTCAAGTCATGGCCGAGGGATTTGTATATATATATAGTATGATAACGGAGGGTATAGACGTGTGCACGAGACGCGCGTTCGCGTAAGACTGAGCTTTTCGGTGCGAGCCGGCATGCCGCCGACATTATTCCTCTCTCTGTGTGTGCGTGCGCGAGAGAGAGAAGAAGAAGAAGCTTTGGTAGTCGGTCGAGGAGAGGGGATATGAAGAGAGAGAGAGAGAGAGATGATGCGTGGGCGGGCGGAAGGAGAGGCGCGTGCTCAGTGTCATTCGCTGATGCCGACGCTGCCGTCGCCGCTGCACATTGTGACATCTTTGGGGGAAAGAGAGGCTGTGCGGGTCTCTCGACGTCCTTTACTTTTTCTCTCGCTCGCTGCAGCCTCTGATGCACACCGTGGGATATATATCCGCGTGGATGCCCTTTGTCCAACTGCTTTGAAGACGTGAGATTATCGCGGGATGGCCAGTCGGTCCTTCGTCGCGGAGTACAATTAAGCGATAAAGAATTACGTTATCGATACTATTTTTCGTTAAATATATTCTTTAATTGTGTATTTTTTCTCAAATTACTATGAGAAAAAAATATCAGAGTGTCATAATATGCGTTGACATGCGTATGATTCTATATTATTAATTGAAGCAGGTCATGCGACATGTATTTTTCAGTTTTTTTTTAACTCGTGTATACAATGTATTATATACAGCAATAGAAATTTATTGACTGTACCTACGGTCATGATGATTGAATTATAAACCCTTGTAATACGCAAGAAATTCACAAGCTCGAAAAAGCGAAATTGAAAAAAAAGATATACTCTGCGCACATTTGGTCTATACTCATCGATTACCGCGTGCGGGTGAAAATATCATTCGTCACTCGTCCACCCGTATTATACACACACACATTGACCAATATCGCTCATAGGCTTCGAGAATTAATTTCGTCCACGTGGGTGCAAAGAAGAGATCGCAGCCCGTATAGAATCTCGTTCCTGATTTATGGACGCCGGGCAATATTATATATAGGCGGCCACGAGGGTACCAGAAATGTCTCCGATGCCCTGCAGCGCGGAAAACGGGAGATTAAATATGCGCTGCACTTCGCGTTATATTCCGCGGATGACGAGATCCGTAACGTGTGTGCAAGTGTAAATCATCGATGCGCGCGTGCAGTGTGTATCGTAGTGATAGTTTTGTTTTTACGAAATATTGGCATAGGTGCATCGCATACTTTTTTAGCTTATAATTATATTTTTTTTCTATAATGGAAGTCTGTTTATTTGAAATTCAATATTCCGAGGGTAATCGATTTATTATATTAATTTAAGATACAAATTCTTATGCGAAGTGTAAAAAGTTTTCTCTGCCGTAGAAATCTACTGGTTGTGCATATTTAAAATGCGGTGCCTTTTGACATTTATCTCGCTATAATATTATTTAATTATGACTCGAGCGATGATGATCACAGAGCATGTGTTTAGCTTAGGGTTATTGACATAAAGTCCGTGCATGGGACTTGGGCTTATAAGCATAAAGAAACTTAATACGCTCGGATAAAAGAGTTGATAAACTTCCTTTGATAATGACGACCGCCATTCGCTCGTTTATAACACCTTCCCGAGCACATAGATACCGCTTACGTAAATATTTACTGTATTATACAGTATTTGTAATCGAAGCATAAAGTTTATTATTGAAGATTTTAAAATCCAAAGCAGTTTAATTAATAAAATAAATGTATAGAGATTCCACACGCTCGCAATTGCGAACTAAGATCAAGACTTCGTAAAACGTTAAAATTTCGGCTTGAATAATATGTCCTCTCCTCTGCTCACACCCTCGAGCTCGATAAATCGACTCTTTCTTTCAATACATAATACATAAACGTTGGCGGATCGAAAAGTCGCGCTGTAGTTTAGTTAATTTCGTGCTACCCGATAAATCGACACGCTGCGTGCGCAGAAACGCGTGGGCGAGCGACTTTCAGCCCGCGATGCACTAGCGCGGTCTAACATTTTCTCGAATCGAGAAGATCGCGAGGATTTATACCGTTAGTTTGGATTGCCGGAATCTGTACTGCTGCGGTGATTTTCGCGGTGTCGATGTGCAGCGCATACATTTAAAAATTTATCGTGTTACGGTGGTAAAGCGTCATTAGGGAAAAGTTGAATGCAGTTTTTCTGTTTAGTATATATGTATATACACCTGCTTACGCTCACTGCCGTACGAATGTAATAACAGGGTGTCGTAAATTTCGAAATTGAATTTTTTCATTACATTATAATGTATATACCATGTTTATGCAATGCTTAATCGATTTTAAGCGTGTATATTATAGAAAGCTTTAAATACACGTTTCATTAGCAAACTGGTAAAATATAAGTGTACAAGCTATAAACACGTTTCAATTTATTCGATATATAAATACATGGTTTTTACATGAAACTAATATCTTTATATATACTTTCGTTAAACTCGGGTTCGAGAAAATTCCAAATTGAAACGTCAACCTCGTCGCAAACGCACTTCCGCTCCTTCACCCCTCGATTATATATATACGCATTACCGTGTAATTAGTATTGCACGCGAACTCCCCATAAATCCCGAAAAACCAACGTCAGCTCGAGTAGCGTATCAGCATTCACAAAAAAAAAAAAAAAAAAACTATACGTTCTCTCCCGTTCCACGATTGCCGAAAAAATCCGTTGCTTTTCGCCGAAAGTCGCGCGAGTAATAATGATAAAAAAAGTAAAAAAGAATCAACCGCGCGACGTGATTCAGCGAAATCCATTACAGGCGCCACGAGGAATATCAATTGAACACGCGGGCCGGAGAGGCTCCTTTTATCGGTGGTAAAATAACCCAACAGCAAACTAAACTTTCCATAGCATCGCACCACTGGCTCGCATTCAAAATTCGAGTCTCTCTCTCTCTCTCTTTTGCTTCGGCATCACGACTCTCATTAGCTATGCCCCCGCGTGTGCGAGTCTCTTCCTCGGGAAAAATAGAAGCGCGCAAAAAAAAAGGGGGGAAAAAGCAAGTGTCGAGAGAGAGGGAGTGTGTTTGTTAGTTCCGCGAAGAAGACCTGGCGACTCCTCGCATCCTCTCTCTATCTCTCTCTCTCTCTGTGGTCGTCGATCGCCGCGCGCTGCATCGCAATGAGGAGATCGGGCAATTCCGTCTCTGTGTGCCTGCGCGTGTATATGTATATGTGCATACACCTATTGGCTTTACACGATCTTTTGTGGCATTCTTATGCACCACTCCTGCCTGGATTGTGTTAAAAGACGCGTCGAAGATATGTGGTTTCTTTACTCTTTCTCTCATTGGGAGCGATTAGCACGGAGAATTACCGATATCAGGGCTCAATTTTAAAGTTATAGTCGAAACATTCGTTAACTATAATCTCAAAACTGTACAAGTATTCGATAATATAGAGGCAAATCAAACACCTCGACGGGCTTAAGCCGCCTCGGCCGCGGCAGCTAAAATTAATTTCCGCGGACTAAGTGAAATTTATTGCCCGGCTCTCGCCGCGACTACAAAGGCCCAAGTTTCGCGTACAACGAAATATATACACTGCGCACACGGAATAGTAGTCCGGTCTTGTGCGCGCTTTTGAACTTGCGCTTAGTCGTAAAGTAAAGGCAACTATGCTGACTCGTAATGAGCTCTGCCTGCTGTATATAAGCTTCAAACGCCGCGCGCCATTCCATCGCGTCTGACACTTTGGCCTTCTTTTCTCTTCGGATTTTTCGGGGCTTATTTGAGCTAACCTTTGTTTTGCATTCCGCGCCAGTTACTTTGTTATTTTTGTTCAGTATAAAAAGAGAAATAATGCGTAGAATGAGATGTTGTTAGTGGAAAAAGTTGCTTAATTGTGAAAAGGAAGGGGATTAATATGTGATCTAGATTCAGTATTTTATCGAACAGTTAAGCATACTAAAGCAAATCTGTCGCTTATTTACTCAATTAACTTCGCTCGTATATACTCCTGTATGAATATTAATCTTCTCGCCTCTTCGAATTACGGTATTTCACTGCACTGCACCAAGTAGCACGACAATTCAAATCGTCCCAGTAATTAATCCCTTCACTCCTTCGCACTGCCACCCGCTAAAAGCATTCTTTTCTCTTTTGCTCCTATTCGCTTATACGCTTCAACGCGATTTGGATAATTTCCAAGCTCGCGTTCTCGTAAGATCCGCAAGTACAGAGAGGAAAAAGAAACGAGAGAGACCCACACGCCGCGGCTTGTCATTATGGAGAACGCTATATGTGCACATGGCGCGCACACACAGCAGAGTGGACAAGTTGTGCCTTTCAATGAAAACTGATGAGGGGTGTCATTTTTTTTTACCTCCGTCTTCCAGTCTGTGTGTGTGTGAGCCGCATCACGTTCCGCTTTTATTGCCGCGCGCACCGAGTTTTTAATGGCGGTGCAATTTTCATTGTTCACCCGGTGAATTTATTCATTAGATATGTACATATATGTATATATATATATAGAGGAATTTACAAATGGAGAACTCCGATCTGCATTGCGAGATTTTGATTGGGTCTATAATGACCGGATATCGAACTTTGTATCACCTTGTAAAATATTACCGTATGTTTCTTCTACGAATAAAAATGATTATTTTCCTCGTAATATGAATCAAAATTATGAAAGTCACATGTGCGAGGAATCAATTAATAAAATCATCTCGACATTACACAAATATTTGGGTCTAAGTTATGTGTACATACACGGTTAACGCCGAGGTTACCATCGCGTGTATAGGAAAAGAAAAGGTAATAAACTTTCTTCGTGTGTAAAGCGGTAATAAAGTTACGTTATTCTCGCTCAACTGTTTGCAATATCAAGATTTAGCTTTTTATCTCGTGCGCTCTCGATTTACGTTTGCAGCTCATCGTGCTATGACAGCTGTGCTCAAGGAGGAAACAATTAAAAAACAGTTCATTGCAATACAGTATTGAATTACAAGCAGTTAAATATAGCTACTAACCAATCGGAATTTTATTACTATTTTTAAAAAATAATAAATTTCAAATGAATTGTTTCTCGACTCACGTACATTATTATATGAGCAATAAAGTATTGTCTCAGTTTGAATGTTTTTTAACAGAATTTCATAGCTGCAGTGGAGAAACCAGAGTTCTAATCAAACTGTATAAAATGGAATAAAAGAAAATATGTTCGCAGTTCAAACAAATAAACAACAATTATATAATTATTCTCATCGCCTATAATCTTTGGCACACATTCAATCTTGTAAATAAATATTAGCGATACACCATATTATCGTTCTTGGAAGACAATACAAAGTTTATCCTCGTTACCAAGACACACCCGGCATTATCATTATTTATTACAAACAACAATTTTGAAGGCTCGCTAATAAAATGCATTGGATCTACGGGATTAACGTCATTCGTTGAGGAATCGCACGAAGCTACAGTCTCGACTTGTCGCCGATCACTGAAACATGGATTTCATGTGTATCGAGCTGTTGTCATGTGTGGCGCTCGCTTTTGTGGTGGACGAGGAACATCCACTTGTAGAAACAGTACTTGGCAAAATCAAGGGTTCGCAGCACGAAATGGAGGACGTTGCGATCAAGCAGGCGAGCTTTGTCAACTGTCTATCCGATGGACTTGACAAGATGTTCCTTGATGGAAGTGCCTGCTCAGGAGTTCAGTTCCACACTTTCACAGTTCAATTTGTACCCGAAATTCCAGGAATAGAGAGATTCTTGCACGCGCAACCATCATCAGGTCAAGGATATTATCAGGTCCAGAGATTTCTATCACGGTGTCCCCAACGACGAAATAGTTGGCACTGCTTTAAGTGAGCCTCCATTAAAAGAATGAAATCTTCGATTTTTATGTTTTATGCGTATATTAATATGTTAACAAATTTAATAGGAGCGATAGAAACTGCACGAAAGGGGAACTTTTAGTATTTTTAGGAATTGAATAAAGAATGGGATCGAGTAGCTCTCATATAGCTTTCCAGAATGATCGCACTGGAGAACAATCGAGACATGCTACTGAAGAAATTAAGAAATTTGATTTCAACGATGAAGCCGTTAGTTTGAAAAACGCTGATAAATTTGCTCAAGTAATGATCAACAGATTTTATTTCTGTTGCCATAGCATATATGATCTTAGCTTTGCTAATATGAATCTAATTTTAACGATTTCTTTGCAGATCTATGGTGATGCTATCGTAAGTATTCCAGTACATCGTTCCGCAACTCTCAAGGCGAAATATAAGACAGTAAACCCGTTCACTATTACGACTTTATTTATCAGGGTAGATATAGTCATAATACATATAGTGACACGAAGAAACCTATTCTTAAGAAATTATACATATTTTTAAGCATGCGTATTATAGAAGTTGGATAAGTTGGATTGAATCTAATATCAATAGATATTGTTTAACTTTCTGACAGCCGGAATGACGCCATTTGGCGTCATGCAATAATTTTGCTTGATATTTCTTACTCGAGGGTTTTTGAGGTTGCTGAGCACAAATATGTAATCAGGATTTCAATTTTTCAATTCTAAGATGGCGAATTCAAGATGGCAGATCAAAAATGTTAAAAATATCGTATTTTTGTCTGGCATCGGTCCCTTTACTTTCATGTGAAACGAAAGAAATAATAAATCGAAAAACACCTTATTTCAACAATATTCATTACATATTTGATTTTCTAATGCAGAATTTGACCCCTACATCGAATTAACAAGAGCATTGTTACCATAGAATTATAAATATTAGCTCGGAATCTTGAGAAATCGTTTGTAATTCTGCGCATTTGCCACAATATTTTGGGAATTTCCTTTTTGAATTTGTTTGTACATTCCCGTGTAAAAAAAAGTCTGGTAGATGTCTGGCTTATAGTCTGAAAAATTGATAAAAATGGCCAATTCATTATCTAGCATCCATTATTGATCAAAATAAGTATCAAAATCGTTCTCAGCAACACTCAAAACTCTTAGAAAACTTTCTTTGCTGATATAAAAATTTTGAAAACTTTCCTTTACTACCGCCTGCCGGAATGACGCCACATGGCGTATATTCAATATTATTATTACCAAGATCAATAAACCCTTGTTATCGTTATTTGTTGTCTTTCATTATTTAGATACTTCAATTTGTAACATTTTGGATTTTGATAAAACTGTCTATTTAAATAATCATCATATAGCTGCCGGTTTTTTGGGTAGTGGAAGACATAGTAGCTACAATAAAAGTAAAAAAAATCTTGAGTTCAGATTCAGTGGATGATCAGCAGACATATTTAAGAAAATTTTGAGTAGTATAGATTTATCAGTAACTTTTAAAAATATTACATGATGACGGATTTACAAACTAATAAAATAAATCATATAATTAATTCTATGGTAATACGAAATTATTGACACCGTAACACATGCCCACATCTTGATACGGATATTTTGCATATCGACAATAAAATATGCTATAGTTAATATAGACTGACTAAGTACTGATTATTTTTACATTTAAAGTTTGCTCTTTAGTATTAGTCACGCGTCGTAGCGGTTTGTCATAGCGGTAATCATATTGAAATATCTTTTGAAACTCTCCTTTTGCTCGGCTGCATTAGAGTTTCTGCGCATCAACAATCGCAGAGCCACAAAATACACCCAAAAAAATTCTGCCTCTATCCTTCATCTTTATAGTTTGCGCGATAAACTCCAACTTTCCAGAGTCTTTTAAGTGCCACTCATGCTGAGCCATCTTAGCATCCATCGATAGATACTCAAGAGGATTTGCTCATGTATCCAGATATTCCAAGTTACGGTTGACTGAATCACAAACAGCTTTTGCTTTATGAGGAACTTCACTAACGCTTTCAGATACTTGACATTGTAGACTGTGCAATACGTATTTTAGAGGGTGAACGAATTATGCAGCTGCAGTATCATGGCTGCACACTTGCACGAAGGTGAACTGATTCATGTATCGAATAAAAATTCCGCGAGTACTTCGTCTTTATGTTTAGAAAAGATACAGATATTCAAAATATCTGTAAAGTTCTAAAAAATGAAGAACAGCATATGTCTTTCCGTAAGAAGCTGCACGAGCGAACAGTGTTGCCATCAATCAGGCGCGATTTTGTGAATGAATGATATCACTGTTAATAATTGTGTAATTCAATTTTTTACGAAATTAATCATATATAATCATAAATTTTGTTTACAATATTGTTTATACACATTATAAAACATGTGTTTTATTTGTTTTGTGTTAATTACATTTAAACGTAAAATTAATGATAAAAATTAATCGAATTTTTAACTGCGTAGTTTTACTTTTAGTAGCAAAACTAACTATTGGTGTAAAATAGAATAAGAAAAAAAGGTTTACTTTAAATTGGTTTACATAAATGTATGTTTTTAATTTATCGATATTTGTTAATACAGATCGGTTCCCTCACAAGAACGTTTACATATATTATAAATAAAATATATTTGTGTCATAGCTTTCAATTTTTGTATAGCTTACATATACTATATTTGATTCTAATGAATTTTATCACAGAGTTATTATTAACAAAACTCGTTATTGTAAAATGATTGATACGTTTAATATTACATTAAATAACTACTCATCTCGTAACTTTTCAATACTAAAAAAACATATAATGAAGTATAACGTGACATTGTAACAATTTTTTTTTATTACGTCCTTAATATAATAATGCAACATACAAAACATGATAAAAAAAACTTAATTTAACACATAATCAGCTCAATATTCCTCACATCATAAATAATATTAAATCCAGTAAAAAGTACGTAGGTATAACGTGGACGGATTGTGAAATAATTGGTGGATTGCTTTACTTTCCGTGGTATAGATGATTTATATTTTTGGATCCGTGGCCTGCAGTTTCACGAGATTCTCGCTGAGCTCCCAGAATTTCTTGCCCTTGGCTGGATCTTGGACTCCCGAAGATAAGCTACTTTCCTACAAAATTAAAAGCAAAAACATGTCGATCAGTCATTAAAAAACAAATTATTGCATAATTCTAAATTAAACGTATATTTTTTGTCATTATAACAAGTTCTTATAATAATCGACACGCAGGCCGCACTAAAAAAAAAACACTTGTAGCCTCGAGTGAGTAGTCGATCAGTCTAAGCGATCATCGGTCTTTTTGTCCGCCCCCACTTACGTGACAGTCCAAGAAGTACTTTCCGCTGATGGTCTTGAGCTCCTCGGCGCAGGCGAGATGAAGCGAGGTCTGGGCTCCCTGCTCCGGGGTCTTGAAGAAGGCCTTGATGATGAGCTGCAGACCCCAGGAAAGGGGAGCCGGTACACTGCGCCAGATCCCACTGTCTATCATACCCGGATGCAGACAGTTGACCGTGACACCGGTGCCCTCGAGTCTGCGAGCCAATTCCAGGCCGAACACCAGATTCGCGTACTTGGATACGTAGTAGAGATAGGCGGGCAGGCTCGTCGTTGGGTTCACGTTGTCCAGGTTAAGCGATGCGATGCGGTAGAGCTCCGAGGCTACGATTATTATGCGGCTCGGGGCTGATCGTTTCAGCAGATCTAAAGGGAAGGAAATCAGAGGTTTTTTTTCTCACTCGACGTTCAATTTTCTTTAAATAATCAATCGACCGTCAAGACTTTGATATTTGGCTATTATTTACTGTTATTGGCTTTAACATTATATCGTATGAATTGTCGGTTTAATAATGAGTAATTAATCAAATTTCTTGTGTATTATAACGAGCTACTATAGTAGACTTATTGAAAATTAAACAAACTCGATATCCACGCAAAAAAAAAGTAACGCGCGTTATACGAACGAAGCTCATCAATCAGTTGTGTCGTCAGTTCGCCATGTGACTAAATTCGCTAGTTCGCAAATCACACACGTCATGTGTCTTGAGAAGCGTATAATAGACGCATCATTATAAAGAGCTAGAACACGCGCGAGTGTCTCAATTTAATGAAAGACTAAGCTCAAATCAAGTGTTCCGAGAATAGCGTCGCTGCAGTTACCCAAGCTCTACAATTTGATATTGATCAACGTACGGCGGATAAAGTTTATATTTCTAATAAACGAAAACTCTTATATATAGAGTATTAATTTGATAGATATTATAACATTTATATATAATGAATAAAAACTCACCGATAAGAAGATGCGTAAGCAGGAATGGACCATAATGATTGGTAGCCATTGTCATCTCGATACCGTCCTCGCTGACCTTCTTGGTGAAGGTCTCGGCGGTGCCAGCATTGTGTATGAGAACATCCAGACGCTGCTCCTCGCGGTTCACCTGCTTGGCAAAGTCGCGCACCGAGTCCAGCGACGACAAGTCGAGTTTGCGCACTATCAGCTGCTCGTTGCCGCTCTCCTTTGCCAGTTCGTCTGAAAAATGACGAAAAATCGTTATTTATCTTATTTGCAAATCATTGATTCGTCCATTACAAATTATAGTGTATAGATATATAATGTAACCTGAATCTCACGGCTCTTTCTAAATATCGCGGTATATTCTTTCAGCGAGTTGATTGCACGACGAGCAATTCGCATTTGCATGGATTTAAATACCTAATAATTCTCCGCGTGCGACTGTTCCGGATGAATTTCAAAGTGCTGTACAATAGAAGTTATTGCATCGATTGTTTGCACAATCGCTATAAGGGAACTTTTCGGGAAGTTTCGTGTAATAGGCATCAATAATGATTACTATAAAAGTGATAAAAAGATCTAAAGTTTTATCCTGTAGTTTTTATCCAACGACACACAGTCATGGATTGTATTAATTAATTATTTACTTAATTGCCATAGGATATATTATCAAAAGTAAATAGTTCGGGATGCAAATTTAACGATTAGCAAATGAGGTAATTAAGCGTGGATGGGAAATAATTTATGCGTGTGGCGGAAATAACGTAGCTGTAAAAAATAATGTCACAATGCAATTAGGGGAAACCAATCGCAGTGTCTAACTGTAAATGAATTCATTTCTTAGTTCCAACAATTCCAATTTTTCAATTACTTATATGATTTATAGCTAGCATTGAAACTATGTTATCATAATTATTCGCCTAAATATGAAGTGAATGGATTGTGCTTTCAAGATTTTCTAAGTGAAAGTTCACAAATTATGTTTAAATATTCTTTATATTATCAGCATTCAATCTAAGCTGAATCACAAAAACATTGGCATAAACTTAGGTTTTTTATAGCATCCACATATATGGGGCTTACAGTTAAAGAGAGATCGTAATTAATACTTTCGCGCAAAATTAATTTATTCACATAATAATTACTAGCGCCACGAAAGAAGCAAAACTGTTAATGAAACTGTTAATCAATCCTCGTGTGCATTTACTGAATGACCAATTATTTATAATTTTGTATTTATATATGAAAAAGAATTTGAAACAATCACATTCTGAATAATTTATATATGAATTGTTGCGAATACTGTTTGCATGTATTCGCTAACAAACCATAAAACGTATATAAATACTGAAAATCAAAAACTGACATTCCAGGCCACTCAACTTCTATAAGCAAAACACGTGACCGTTATTAACGCAGTTTTCTAAAACCACAAGTGCGTCCGATCAACTATAACAAATATCGTTCTTACAACCGATTGTTATCGAACGAATGCGTGCATTGCAGTGCCAATGGCAAAGAAAAGCCATCGCGCAACGAGGAGCGATAAATACATATACGAAACTGTACACGAACCTATAATGACATATCTGCTTCAGCGATTAAGCGCACCTTTCTAAATTCTCTACAGTGTTTGCAAAAGTGCCGATCGAATCATGCGGTATGCTTTCTATTGACGATCAGCTGATCGTTCATCTTTTTGAAAAGAAATTAAAAATGTAGAAGACAAACGGAAATGAGGAACGCGGAGCCCAACGGCACGTGCTACATATCCGCCCAGCATCTCTTCTTTATAGCTTCTACCGCAGCCGCGAGAAAACGCATCGCGGAGACGTTTATAAGGTGAGGCTTTCACTTTGCGCACCGGCGAGATGTATGGATCGGCAAGCTTTCTTTCGTTTAGGGAGAAATCGATTTCGCGAATGTTCGGTTTCGCGGCTCTAAATGTGTAATTTGCAATTTAAAAACGTCATAAAAATCCCATTGACGCGCGCGAGCGCCGGTCGTTGGTCCACTTGTACAACGAAACAACATTCGCGCACTTCAAAATGGAATGATCAATGTATGCATATGTTTTTATAGGACAGCTACTTTTGTGCTATAGTAAAATGAGCGTTGCTTCGAATGTTGCCTATATGTAGTTGAAAAATAATGTGATCGTGCATATTTTTTCGAGCTCGCTCAAACCAGAAAGACAGAATATGCACGATGATCGATAAAATTTGCTTATAAATACTTTTGTATACCTTTCAAAATCTCTCATCAAGACAAATCAAAGCATAGCAAGGAATCCGAAATACCGATGTAGCCCAACTTCGTGTCATCGTTCCGTCAACAATCCAAAACTTTCCTTCCAACAATACTAATCGTCTCTTACCTTTGAGCTTGGACGCTGCCTCGACGTTCCTGCAAGCCATGATGAGCTTAGCCCCGCGTCTCGCCAGATCCCTGGCGGTTTCGCGACCTATGCCCGACGTGCAGCCGGTAATCAGGACGGTCTTGCCCTTCATGCTCGCTTTGCTCTTGCAGACACCGGTGCTAAGGTAGACGTAGACCCTCAACAGCAACAGCAGGAACACGATGCCGCCTATTATCAGAGCGGCTGCCAGCAGGCATATGACTGAGCATGTCCAAACGTTTAGAATCATCGTCTCGCGTGGCTGTGGCGCAGTGACAAGTACGTGGCAGTGGCGGTGATGATATTATGGACGATGCGGCGATCGATGGATGCGAGACAAAAGCGGGGAACAAAAAAAACGAACGATTACATTGACGCTGGCCTGTCCGAGATGGGTTTTTGTTGCCACGTATGGATAACAGTGTAGTATACAACACTGTTGTATATATGTGCGAGGATATGTCTGTCTTGAAAGTTCGGTCGTTTCAGTGAATGTAAATGTTTGCGCGGTGAATTTGGTATGTAAATATGTTAGATTCGTGTGTGGACAATATGAACGGACATTGTTATAAGTTTGGAAGCGTATTTAGCGGACATGAATTGGTGGATGTAAACGCTAATGGCATCGAAAAGTTTTTCTGCAAAGTTTCCTAATGATGTGCGATTTTTATTGGATGCCGCGCAAAAAAAAAAGGTTAATAGTGTATATACTGCGCATGCGGTAACGTTTTGATATACAGTTCGACTCTAATTACCGACTTTTATTAGCTTCAATGACTAGTACGTTATACACTATCGAATATAATTTCATAGTGATTGTATACGATGACGATCACGATCAAGGCTGCAACTTCGCACTTATTTATAAACGAATATTTCTTTGATAATTCTTTCTTGGGGAAAAGGCTAATTTGTGCGTACGGCGATCGAATGTGTTACTTAATTTTGTCTTTGTACAAGGTGTTAATAAATCTAATGGTAATTTTTAAACATTTATTCCAACGAATAGCCGTTACAAGAACTAGCGTGTCAACGTTAACAAAAATACTGATTATTTATTAAATTTTATGTAATTTGTCTGGTAAGTGATTAACAAATCGATGCTTTAGAATTTTCATCCAGAATCATTAATGGCTTTTAACCAACGTATACTAATCGTTTCACCATAATGTTCATAGATATCGCGTGCAAAGACCGGCACTCTGCACACTGTACGATGACTTATACATATACATATATATCCCATAGCAAGTGGCTTTGGAAAAGTCGGATATTAAGGAGGCGTGCGTGCGCGTCCACTTCAGGATTCTAACTCAAACTTTCCAAACTTTCTATACACACTATCTTGAATTGCTGTACATCTCGCACACACACACACACACACACACACGCAGACAAGACCGCGAGCGTGGTCAATACGAACGTGTATGTGGAAGCTACAGCAGGGATATAATTGTGTCGGCGCAGCAAGAAAGGAAAAGATCAGCTCGTCGCGCATATGGCAGTCGAGGTGAATCGTGAACCGGTTCCCTATCCCCGACTCCCGTACATATGCTCATACAACCGAAATCACCGCTTGGACTTTTTTTTTTCTTTTTTCTTTTCAGCTTAGGCAAGGACATTCCGGTGTATTTTTCACGGCTACGCGGTATGATTGTGATGACGCGTGAATTTTAGTTGGGAATTGAAATTTGTTTTTTTTTTATTGGCGAATTTTAAGCGCTTCATTTAGAGACCTTTTTTTTAAAATGTTGCTGATTTATTGCTCTCTGAACGAGTTTTATGCGTTTAGGTGTTATTCGTATTGATTCAACATTATCTTAATTACTGATTGTGAATGTAGAAAAATGCATTAATTCGGAATTGTAAGTAAAATTTATTATTCAATAAAACAGTTATACCCACCGTGATGCGATGGGAGAAATTTTAACATAAATCGGTATATATGTGTCAGGTGAACGATAAACATTGTAATTTGATAGTATAAGCGGCATGCGATTATTTCAGCAACATTGAACAAATGGTTTACGATATATCATTACAATTAAGAAAGTCCATAACATCATTTCATAGATGTATGTTTATAAATCTGGTTCGTGAATAAAAAGTATTAAATGAACTTCCTGCTCTATAAATGAATACGTTTTATAATGTATAATAACTGTTATAGGCTAAATAATCACGAGTAAAGTTTCATTAACTTATTCTTCGTAGAATTATTAAGATTGATACGTTAATACATTGAAATAATATGAAAATAATAATTTAGTATAAGCTTTACTAATATGCGGTTTACTAAATAGTAAATATTAATCTGTTACTAATTAAAATTATTGAAATAACTACAATTTACTCGATCATAATTTTTTAATGATTTTTTCGTTTGAAATTATGCTTATAAGTTCTGAAAATATCATTATTGTTTTTAGGATAACGTCATTTTTGGAATAATGCACATTTTCAAATTCCGAGTAAGTATATATATAACATTTTACGGAAACATGACTTGACGGAACAATAAAATCTAATTGTTAAATTTTTTCTAACCTTGAGCGCAGTAACTACAGATTTAAAATTGTTTTTGTTAGTCAATATTTTAATGTAAGTAATTAGACATCAAACAACGGAATTAAAATCATCAATGATGTTATGCGTTTCAATAAACTACTTTAATTCAGTAATATGATTATTATATAGAATACAGAAGCCAGATACTACAAATACGTATATTATTCGTTATGAGGATTTCAAGTTCACGTAAGCTCAGACGTATATGCAATAAACAATGCAAAGCGTATACATAATTATATAAAACAGCGAACGCGGAACAAAAATCCAGAAACAGTAGGAAAATTATTGGGGGAAAGAAAAAAAAGAAAAAAAGAGAGAAAAAGAATTGTATATATGAGACTCACGATTGTCGGATGCTCTCGTTGGAACGGCACGGGAACGTCTGGTATAGACGTGCGCTCCGGTGACCGCAACGACGGCGGCGGTGGCGCTCAAAACTTACACGGTTACGGTACCTCGTCGGATCGAGGAAAAGTGCGAGGTGGCTATAAGCGAACGTCGTGTATATGCGACCGGTATATTCCCCCACTTTAGCGGCTCTCTTGAACTTGTATATACTATACCTTCCATAAAGCCTTGAACTTTTACTCTGGACCAGCGAGAGATGAAGGTCCAGACGAGTGGGTCTTTTTTGTATAATGTATACGTGGGTATATTGGCGGAGGTGAAATGGAATGATTTCCTTGCGTTTGATGTTACACCTGTTGCAAGTTGCCACTGCCCCGACGTATGCATTCGCTTCTAATACCTTTTTCCATGTACGAAAATTCGATTCTCATTTGTAATGACACCAATTCAATTGGGATTTCATTAAAGCACATTTGAATCACCTTAAAAGTGTGCTGGTACAATGGAAATGATATGCGAGAACTTGGCCACCTTTTTTCTTTCTTTCTGAAGTGACAGAAAATGGAGCACGCACAATTTGCTTGTTCTTGGTATTCTAGATGCAAAATGCAAGCTGGAAAATTGTGTACTCATTCGTCAAAATAGGATATAAAAATCTTTTCAAAATGTCTAGCGGTTGATTTTATTTTGCGGTATGTAGTACATAGCTAAACAGATGTATAGACTTTATAATGATAAATTATGTGTGCTATTTGTGGATTCTTATGAATATTTTAAAGGCCTATTTTCTGCATTTTTTTAGTTAACTTTGGTTTGATGTGATACAAAGAATCCAGTCGTGAAAGTTTTCCAGTTCAAGCTTACTCCTCGGTTATTTTATTCACGAAGTCAATGAATCCACAATGAAAATCGACTTTTATATTCAGCTAAAGCAATTTTAACGACGTATAATAAACAAATTATACGTCTGCGCACCAAAACGACGCGAGCTCTTTTTAACGTATGATCTGATATAGAAATGAATCATGGTAGACATACGTTAATAAATATATATATATACATATATATATATACATACTTTATTCGTATATAAAACACTGAATAGATTTGTAAATGAAAATGTCTAACTAAAATTATTTCATACAATCATTTACAAAATAATACGATTACAAAATACATCAGTACAAAGCTTCTTATAAAATGATTCAAATCTTTAATCTTATCCAAAAAAGTCCTCTGTATATGAACAAAGACGTGACAAAACATCTACGCTACAATTTTATCCAGAAGCCACGCAGTTTCTCGGACATCGATTTGAACATCAAAAGAAAATTCTCTCTCTCTCACTCGCTCTCTGACCCGCGCACCGTAACAACATAAGCAACACGCGCGCTCCCTGAAACCTCCCGTCATTCGTCGGCGCATAATCTACACCTGCGTTTTCGGTCTCCTTCGCATTTTGGGCAGATTCGAGGGCGCAGCCGCGTTAATTCTCGCCGAGGTTATCGGCTCGGGCATCTGACTCTGTTCCAATTGATTGGTCAGGCTCGCGATCTTCATGTCCTTGAGCTTCATCGTGCCCTCGAGGAAGGCGATCTTGTGGCAGAGGGTCTTTATGACGTCGGCCTTGACGCGCAGCTCCTCCAGCACCTGGCCGTACGCCTCGCGAAGCTGTTCATCGTCATCGGGATGCTGCAGTATTTCTTCCATTCGACAGGTCATATACGAGTAATACAATGTAGCATATAACATAGATTTTTTTAGGGATTCTCTAAGCTTCGTTTGTTGCCTACCTTCGTGTTTCTCCATGATCTGCACGGATGGCTGCTCGGGCTTTTTGGCGAACCATCTCCAGAAGCAAAGAATCGCCAGTAGGAATTGAACGTTCGCAACGACAAAGTACTTTGTACCGCTGTACAACTTTCCGAAGATAGACCTGTTACGTGATTCTTCTACCCCCTGCACACTTGGAACAGCTCTCAATTTTGTCTTTGACAAATTGTTGATCGCTTCGCTATCTGAAATTATTATTATTATCGTAATATATCCGGTATAGCTAGTTATATATATATATATATAGAACGACTTTCTATAGAATAGGTATATGGCATATGGAAAAAAAGCTCTGGTTGTGGCAACCAAAGTAATTAGTTACACCGTACTTAATTGTGAGATCCAAAGGCTTTGGTCACAGCATCCAAAGTATTAGTTGTCGTGGTTTGGCTGTGGTGTCCAAAGCATAGCGAGACTGTCAAATATAAATGCCACAACCAAAGTTGTGACAACCAAAGTTTTGAAAGGCTGATATTTGTCCATATACTTTGGTTCTGGTGACCAAAGCTTTGGATCTCGCAACCAAAGTGTTTTTTTAGTGCAGTATTTTTTTTACTAGTAGGTAAATCGTCCACGTCGACTCCGCTGACTTCTTTAGCGTTGATGGACATCTGCCTATCCCGAAAGTCATTGAGAACTTTTTCTATGACGCCTGGCGTCGAGTGTGCCAATTGTTCTATAGTCTCTGAGCTCAGTTGCATGTCGATTTTGGAGAGGACTTTTCGATTCAGGGTGATCCAGTTGCCCTTCTTGTTAGCCGTACTGTTGGCCGGTATGTAGTTGTGCGAGCTCACGAATTGCGGGTAGTAGAATTTTAAGATCTCGGACATAAGCACTGAGATACGAGATAAATCGAAATATTTTAATTGAGATTTATTGGAAACAATCTAAGACTATACAGGTTTGATCGCAGCTTTAAGCTCTAGTTCAAGGAGAATATTTTGATAATATTTTTATCTCGAATGATAAGTTGTTCTATTTTTTATAATGATAACGATGATATGAATCACAAAACATCATTTTCAAAACTATTCAGAAAAAGAATTATTTTTACACTTTATAAGAATGTCGCTAAACTAAAACCTGCTGCTGTAGTGCGCAAAGATCGTTATTTCTTATATTCTCCTGTACTTAAGATATCTTACAATTGGATTTACCGATTAGAATGACTAATTAAGAAAACAGTACCAGCATCGGAAAAGTCACGAGCCAAATTTTTCGTGGTCTTCGACAGTGGAATCCCATCGATCCATTCAAAAATGTCCTCGATCCTCGCAGGATTTTCACTTCGACTCGAATCCGCCTCGCTCTTTTCCGACAGCTGTTCATCTTTGCCCTGGGCCCCGTAAGTCACAACCATCCTCGCAGATTTTCCCACGACGACGCCGATCCTCCGAAACCTACTTCGAACATTCGACGATTTAAAAAAAAAATCAGAGCCACGTGTACGCCGACAACGTTGTTTTTTCTCGCATCTTTTTAACCCATGAAAATGTTTACACTTTTTTTTTTATAATTTATCTCATTCACAAAGAGAGGTTTATTATTCTGTCAGGGTTGTATGTCTTAGCTTCGAAGTTTGCGAGTTTGCGTATATCGATCGAGTTTTTTTCATTTTTTTTTTTCGTATATAGAACCATTCTGGATTATCAATTTTGGTTTGATATTGACAAAGTTTGAGAAAGAAAAGTAAAATTGAATATTTGTTCGATTTTTGAATGCATGTAAAGTTTTGTGGAACAAAAGTGTAGGTATTATTTGTCTTAAGTACTTACCCGCCTTTATAATACTTATTAACAATTCTTAATTTTAATAATTATTTTAAAAGGAAGTTAAATTTTTTATAGAAGCTGCACGATGTGGTAGTGTTTACTTATAAGTACTATACATAGTACCTGCAGTAATAGTGCAGGAATAGAATATTACATATTTAAGTATATCTTTCAAACTCTATGTATTAGTTATAATAAATAATATATCCAATAAAATTCAATTAAGTTGCTCCTTTCAAAATCATTCGTGCGTATCTATACTGGTGCATAATGTGCATTAGCTATATTGTTAAAAGCATTCAAATCTGGTCACACGCACGAAAGTTTCGCGGCAAAAGTACGATGCAGGGTGGGGTCAAGTAGGTTAGGTCAGTCGCATCATGGCCAGCGGCCTGCCTGCAGCAGTGCTAGCATTCGGATATGGAAGCGTTTATTTTAGTTTAGCGACAAAATATGTCTAAGGTTAAGAAGAAAATAAAGTTTCTACGTTTTTAACCCGAACGAGGGCAACGACTGAAAATGTCGTGGACTCGCTCACACATCTGCTATTTTAGTCAGTGCTCAACTCTTTGAATTCATCCCATTGTAATTATGGAGGTGTTCTTGAGAAATCTCAAATTTAAATACGTTTTCACATGTATCTTCATTACTTTCATGATTTCTTGTTTAATTAGCATAGCTCCGATCAGTATAGGTAAGAACTAGTTTCAATTAAATAAGTGTATAATTTTTTTTAATAATAAAGTATGCATAAGAATATTTATTAGAATAGATGCATTTGTTTACATTTTTCTTGTAACAGTATAATGCAAATAATTCTTCAACTGTAAAAAAATTTTTCTGAGATATTTTCATTCATTAACTATGTAATAATATAAAATATGAACATAATAATAATATACATAGTTACAGTGGAAGAAAACTTGTTAGTTCTCAATATTTTAACTCATAATTGATGACATAGTGTTTCTGATTTTTTTTTTCAGAGGAATGTAAGTGTAATAAAATAGAAGAGACTGATACAGTTGAGCATAATGTGCACAAAGCAGCATCTAAACGCTATAAACACCATTTAGCCATACTAGTGCCATTTAGGGATCGTTTTGAGGAATTGTTGATATTTGCACCTCATATGAAAAAGTTTCTCGATAAACAAAATATAGATTATCATATATTTATTTTAAATCAGGTACGTGTAATATTTAGTAATTTGAAAATTTCACTGTAAGGAAATTATTTAAAATTTTAATTCATAATTTTTAAATACAAAATAAATATTTTTTTATAGATAGATAGGTATCGATTCAATCGTGCATCACTCATCAATGTTGGCTTTCTTGAAGTAAAGAAAGACTTTGATTACATAGCTATGCATGATGTAGATTTATTGCCATTAAATGACGAGCTGCGATATTTTTATCCTGAAAAAGGTCCATTGCACATTTCATCGCCAGAACTGCATCCAAGATATCACTATCCGACCTTTATAGGTGGTATTTTGCTGGTCAAAAGGTTTGTATAAAAAGCATTATATACTATATTGATTACTAAATATGGTTTTGAAATTTAAATATTACATATTTATAATTTTAATTTTTCAGAGAACACTTTTTACAAGTAAATGGTATGTCAAATAAGTACTGGGGTTGGGGTTTAGAAGATGATGAATTTTATGTAAGACTGAAAGAAGCTGGACTTAATGTTACTCGACCACCAAATCTCCCATCAGGAATACAAAGTACTTTTAAGTAAGAAGATTTACTATTTGCATTAATTGATTCATAAATTTAGTTTGAAATTATTTGTAACTTTTTTATTTGACAGTTTTTAAAAATGTAATGAATATTTTCATATTTAACTGTAAAAATATAAATCTTTCAGACATATTCATGAAAGAAATCATCGTAAAAGAGACATGGTGAAGTGTTTTAATCAGAGAGAAGTCACCAGAAAACGAGATCGACAAACTGGTCTAAATAACGTGTCTTATAAATTAGAAAATGCAATCAATGCAACAATAGCGAATACTTCTATGACAATTTTAAACATTGCACTAATGTGTGATGAGTCTATTACGCCTTGGTGTACATGTAACACTGTTAATATTACCAAGGATAAGAAAACTAAAGATAAAGCGAACAATCGGTAGTTAAATGTGATGCTATGCAATTTTTATCATGTTCTTATTATTGAACTCAATGGAGACAATAGCTTTAATTCAATTTGTTAACTACATATTTATATATTTTGAAATTAAATGTTTTATTATGAATAAAAATTTGGAATTAATGATTATAATTTTTCATTTGGACAACTTTATATGAGTATAATTATAAGCAAAAATTATTTTACGTATTTTTATTAAAATACTGATGCAAAATTTTCATTTATTAAATTTTTTCTTATTTCTTGTGATATTTATTATTTTGGAGTACCTCGTACATTAATAAAAATTTTAGTCTTGGTTCGTCCAGTATTTTTATAAGTTTTTATTATTTTTATTGCATAGAACGCTACTCTGTATAAATACTAAAATATTATTTTAAACAATTGAATTAAATAATTTTTAACCTGCAATTAGTCTATCACCATTAGTTTGATTTAGATTCAAGTTATCTAAACAGTGACAATATACCAATTATATTAAGTACCATAATAAAAAATGCCTATTCCTCCACAAATAATAAATATTTATAAATACATAGATGCTCATAGTAAAGATTATATTGAAGAGTTAAGACAGTATGTAAAAATTCGAAATGTAAGCTCTGATCCAGATGCAAAACAGGATCTTGGAACTATAATTAATTGGACAACTGATCGTTTTAGAAACTTGGGATTCTCTGTTCTCTTAAAACAGCCAGATTATAAAAAATACAAGGCAAATAACTTATGTAATAATTCAACATACAGAATTTAATTCAAATGTAATTTATAATCTAAAATTAAACATTATTTAGGGTAATAAACCATATGTACTAATTGGAACCCTAGGAAAAGATCCGAAAAAGAAAACCCTCTTGTATTATTGTCATCTTGACGTTTTAAAAGTTGTAAGAGAGCAGTGGGATAGTGATCCTTTTGAACTCACTGAGAAAAATGGAAAGTTTTATGGTCGCGGTACGGCAAAAATGAAAGGCCCAATACTGTGTTTCATTCATGCCATTGAAGCATATGTCAAATTGGGAATCAAAATACCCATTAACATAAAAATAATTTGCGGTAAGGAAAATATTGTAATGCTAAGAAACTTTTTATAATGATTTGAAATCAAACTTTACATACAATCGAAAGAAATTTTATTTCTTTTTTTTTTAAACAACACAACATTATTCAGATTCAAAAAATACGGTTTCATTATACAAAAGATCAACGTTCTCGTCTCAGAATCAATGTACGAGTGTCGAAGCAAAGGCTTGAGGAGCGTACTGGACGAGCTGAAAACGACTTTTCTATCTGACATAGATTGCATTATGATGAATGAGAGTAATTGGCTGGATAGGGACTACCCATGCATTGTTTACGGTATGAGGGGAGTCTGCTATTTCAACTTGACGGCCACTGGGCCGACAAAAGATCTCGACAGCGGTCATTTTGGTGGCATCGTTCGAGAACCGATGAAAGATGTGTTATATATACTAAATAGGTGCGCACATTAATTTCAGAAATTACTTTCAAGAACTTATATCTTTTCTATTAATATAAAATTATATTATCTATTACTATAAAGCTTGCAATCAAATATGTTAACATTTGTTACTTCTTATTTTGAATTTTTTTTATACAAAAACCAATTTATATTAAATAAAAAAAAATTATACGAAGAATCGTACCAAACTTACACCATAAGTCAAAAATAATTCGACTCCCTTACATGGCAGAAAAGTTAAAACAATTTGATTGTAAATCAGGTCTTTCTATACTCGTCTGGATCTACTTACATATCGGGAACAATTATCTCTTGGCCTTTTTTTTAATTAAACGTTATTTTACACTCTAAATGATAGCGCAACTTTCGTACATTTTCCGTGCAATTTCAATAGCGAACTACATCGGTATCTTCCTCTTAACTCAAATTTTATATTAATTTCATGTATCTACTTATATTAATCTTCTACATATTTTTATAGTCTAGTCGGTCCATTCGGAAACGTACTCGTGCCCAAATTTTACGACGACATCGTTCAAGTTACTCCTGAGGAGGAGGAGTTTTATTCAAAAATTAGAATCGACATGGAGGAGTTCAGAAAACACGTAGGAGTCGATAAGCTTAGCTACAAAAGTAATTCAAAATTGGTCCTGATGCATATTTGGAGATATCCATGGTTTAACTTGCATTACATTGAGAATACGTGTGCGGATTTGAATATTCTGGATATACCCAAATCAGTTAAAGCTCGATTTTCAATACGGTAGAGTGATCAATATTACAGTAAATTTCAGATAAAAGTAAAAATTCTAAATAGAACTGTAGAGCTAAAAAAATATTATAAATTCTAGTACTGTACCTAATCAAACGAATGAAAAAGTGTCAAAAGTAATTATAGATAGAATTCAGGCAATTGCTAAAGAATTGAATACACCAAATAAAATTGAGGTGGATGCAGAAAGTTCCTTAGATCCGTGGTATGAGAATAATCTGCATTGGAATTATCAAGCTGCTAATGTAGCGACAAAACAAGTAAACAAAATTTATTTTATGGAAAAATCCTATTTTTAAAGAAATAGTAACAAATAATTATTAAATTGTAGGTTTACAAGGAAGACGCAAATTTCATTCGCGAAGGAAACGGTTTTCCTACCCTCCTGAAAATCAGCAAAGCTATTCCTAAAAAAAATATTCTGATTTTGCCGCTAGTAAATAACGAATCGAAGCCCCACAGCGAGGAAGAGAATATATCCTTTCGCTGCTATATCGAGGGAACGAAACTCTTAGCGAGTTACTTTACCGAGTTGCACGCAGCTTCTGTGAGACATGCTAAGAATAATAAACTTTCACAGAAAGCATATTTGTCGCGATAAACTGTGAAGTTTATGGATAATATATTTTCGTTCAAACCTATATAGAATTAAAGATTCAATAGAAAGGAATCGTGTGTTTAAATAAATAATAAATTTTTTGATTTTTAAATGAATTTTGTATTTACATTTATATCTATATGTACAAATATTTCATTTAAAACTTAACATTAAAACAATGAATTTACATATTTTCCTAATGGGATGAGATTGTGAGAGTTTAAAAATACATGTTTACAAACATGTTCATATGATTTTGTGGACAATAAAAACATTTCCACAAAGTCATTAAATATTTTTATAAATGTTTAGCTTTGATCTCGTTGTTTTTTTACATAAATAACTATAAAATAAATTGTACATAAGCCTGTATGAAATGAAATTAGGAATCTATAACGTAATTATAAGGTTGTTATAATTCTAGAATGTACAATAGTATATATAAAATGTCTAATGAAAAATTACTAAGAGCCTTAAATAAACTGTAATTTAGTAACTATTGCTTAAACAATCTAGATTTAAAATTTTTTTTATATAGATGTTTTTCGAACTTGTAATATTACTTTAACAGTTTATTTTAAAATAGGAAAATCGGTGTAAATATATTGTTCACCACTGTACAATTTTTATTCAACTGTCTTACCAAAATCTTTGGTCTTTCCCAAAATGTAAATCTCAATGTCTGCACAGCTTTTTATGTAGCTGGTTGAGAAAAATTATGTATAAGTACAATATGTAAAATCGTTACATTCCATCGCGTATCAAAATTAGTCTATAAGATATTATTATAGTTATCTCAGCATTTGCTTAAAAAATCTTAGAAAATTTTAAAATACTGAAAGTATTTGGATGTATATTTTAAATTTGATGACTCATGTTTTCTTTACAGAGCTGATTAATTTAAATGTTGTATAACGATAAATTTATTTTATAAAAGCGATAATTAAATATATATTTTGAAACTCTTATTTCATAATTAATTTTGCAGTCAAACATTTAGTGTGACTTACCATTTACATAATTATACATAATTTCTCTGAGAACCACGATGTTTAACAATAGGTTTTTTAATTTAACATGTTTCCTTTTTAAATACTTTAAAAATTAATCATTACGTAGTAACGTCCATGTCAATCATGATATGTTTTCTTAACTCAGTTAAGTTCAATTCTTCACTGTCACTACTTTCGTTGAAAATATCCTGCACTGTTCCTGTAATAGTTTCATCAGTGTCATCAAGAAACTCTGGATCTAAATATTCAACATTTTCCATTTTTATGTCTACTGCTGAAATCTCATTAGTATTACTATCTGATTCTCTATTTTCTGATATAATAATCTCCTCTTCATCTGGTCTATAATAGTCGATTTCTGTTGGATATTTTTTACTCAATTCCTTCAAGGTTGGTAGAGGAAATTCATAGTTTAACAATTTTTGATAACCTTCTACACCACAAACTTTTTCAACTTCTAAAGCTATTTTCATAGTATTTTCTGAGAAGTTTTGATTGGACTGACCAATAAGAAACTCGTCTAATATACTGCTCTTTTCATTTAAAAGCTTTTTCCGCCTAATAAGTGCTTGCATGTTTAACATTTTTTTTCTATAATTATTAGTATTTTTTTCAGCTCTATCAAGAAATTTGGATGCTTTCTCTAATTTCCAATTTAATTCTTTTATTTGATTATCTCGACTTTTTATCTGACATTCTAATTTTCTACGATTTTGACTTTCTAATGTAACTGTTTTCATAAGCTTTTTGTTATTGTCTTCTAGAAAATCAATTCTATTTCTTAAATCTGTTTCACTGGCGTCTTTCAAATCAGCACTATCACTTCTGAAAGTCTTTCTTTCTACGAATGATTTTCTGCTGGTTGTTTTGCGCATTAATATTTCAATTTCTTTATTTTTGTTTTGTAGCTCCTGAGTTAAACTTTGCATTTTTCGATCCATGTCTTTGTACATTATTAATTCATTTGTTAATGTCTGTATAACTTCACCTTGTACATTTAACTTAGCAATCAATTTATCAGAAGACTTGAGATTACTCATAGCTGCAACATTAGTTTTTTTATGCTCCACAGGCCCATTGACAATATCATTTATATACATCAATTGAATGTCATTTTTAACAGAAGATATACAAGCACCATTTGTTTGACTGTTTTGTTTAGTAGTGATAGATGGTGTATACTTAGATTGATGCAAAGTACTTTCTATAGAACTTTCTGTTTCTAAATCATTTATAATCTCTGTTACATCGTCTGAAAATTGTGCTTCTTCAGTTTTACTGAAGGATTGACTAGTTTTTGTAGAACTTTCTTGAACTAGAAATTCTGTCTTAATTTTTCGTTTTCTTTTCGTCCCTCTCCTCACAGCTGATGTATCAGATTCAATTTCCTGATTTGAACTATCTTTTACACTATCTAAACCATTTTCCAGATCATCCAAACTAAACGGACTTTCTGATTCAGTTAATGGATTATTCAGTTTTTTAGGAGAATCCTTATTATTATTAGAACTATCTGTTTCATTCTCAGAATGACATATTTCTTTCAATTTTCTTTCTATTTCATCATAATCATGTGCAGTTAAACCATTTTCTGATACCTCTTCTTTAACCTCTATCTTTATTTCTGTTGGAGTTGGTTTATCTGATTTCGAAGACAGATGAATGTTTTCTTTTCCTCTTTCACTTCCTACATATACAAAACCATTATCGTTTATTATTTTTCCAATTTCCCTATTATGTTCATCAGCTACTATAATGATATTCTCATTTTGCAAGTCTTTTAAAGCATCACCACTTATGAATCTTAGATTTTGTAAAATTTGTCCACTTGTAATAGTAGCATTCTGAAAATATAAAAAAAATTGTCTTTTGATCTAATGAACTTTTCTTAGAGAAAATAAGTAAAGTAAGAATATTTTTTTAGGTTTCAAGTAAATTATTTATTTAGTATTGGAATTATGGATTTAATAGAAGAATTCATATTAATAAATAAAATATAATTTACTTGCCTGAGTTTGTACACTAATAATATTTGGAACAACTTTCTGGTTATCCATTTTAAAAATGAAAGGACACTCATTTTCCAAATATTCTACTTCATATTCTTCTAAGTCATCTTCTTCAGCTAGTGGGACTCCTAACTTTTGTCTTTTCTTTGGAGATTTTCTTGTGGAGGTTACAGTAAATATAGATGGCAAAGCACCTTTTTTTAATTTCATTTTTCCACTTGGGGTCATTACCCACTGATTTGCTTCAAAATGAGCGGCACAAAGAAAAGAATTATTGGATGGTTCCCAATCAGCTCTGCCGACTCTTTGCTTCCAAATCTTTCTTAAGGCTGGATCCCTTGGAAAACATTTCATTGTATAACCTTTTTCACTTCGATTGTTGCAGCCAATTGCAGCGCAGCCAGGCATTTTAATGTGAATGGATTCAAAACGTATTTAGAATAAATTACTTTGCCTTAAAAATTAAATAAAGTTCAGCAGCCATTTTTTATAATGCTACCTATAAAAAATAAACATTTTTAAATATACTGCATAAATAACATTTAAGAAAAACTTTTTAAATATATTTTATGAATATTTACTTAATTTTAAGTGTTTCGAATATTTCTATTTAAAAAATTTGAAAATACGAAACAATAAGTACCTAGATAGAGAAAAAAAATAGATTTATTATAAAAAGAATTTAATTGATTTCTGAGTATTTATTAAGTTTTTAATCAAAGTGACATTAGTTCTAATGCAAAATAAAAGTATTGAATAAATTTATTTTTTATTTTAAAGTTGAATCTTTTTTTCTACGTACATTTATATATGATTGAAAACTTAAAGTAAAGTTGAAGTAATTTGAGAAGTTGTGAATCATCAGATAAATATTTTGCATTTTATTTTTTACAAACAAAATACTTACAAATGTCAGTCTTAGTTATAACAATTTACAAGTACTTAATTAATTATTACTCTTTAACGTGTACTCTAGCAATCTCCAATGAAAAAGTAAATTAAATCTTTTTATTGGTATGACTAATTTAATAATTCTTAAATTAAAATTTTAAAAACTTATAATCAAAATTCTGGGATCTGTTTTGATAGCAAGGAAACTGGAAACTTACCTTGTGTTGGGCACCATGATTAGTCTTATTAATCTAAATACACGAATAATTATATTAACAATATAGTACAATAATGTATAAATCTACATAATGAAATCTATACGCATTAAAGAAATAAATGATTGAAAACAAAACTCGACCATATCTGGACAAAACGCATACGCGGTAAAACCTGTAATCCACGACCTAACCTTTGCTTTATTGTCATATATAACTTTCGTCTAAAATATTCGTAACCTAAAATTGAAGGTATTGTTACGCTTGCTGCCATCTGTTTTTTTTTGACACGTCGCGACACCTGTACGGAATTCCGGCCTGCCAGCTCTTTTGACAAACTTGCAGAATATATTGTTTTGCTGTTTTACTGCTCCGAAAATGGACAATTAACAGAGTTCTAAGTGAATAAATAAAGGTGTCTTTCGCTTATATCCAAATAAAAACTGAGATAATTGAAAATATATTGAAATTCAATTTTAAAAAACGTAAAGAAATGTTGAATGGAAAATTAATAATCACAGAATCATTCTGTGCATTGTTATTATGTTTTCTTCTTTCTTCATTATTTTTCTGCGTTTGTAATCATAAATATGAAACCTTTAAGTAACAATAAGTTCTATATCCTATACTTCTGAAACACATATTCATTTGATATTTGAAGCGTTAATAATAATTATATTTTTAAATGAAAGTAAATAAATTTCAAGTTTGCCAAAAAGACATCAGATAAGAAAGCGAAAACATGTCAGCACTAGGAATAATTGCAAAAGCTGTAGAAAACTTACGAAGCTTTCAAATTCAAGAATCATTAGGACCTGAACATGATACCAAGTAATCCTTGCAGTTAATTTTTTATAATATTGTATCTTATGAAACTTAACTTATTTACTTCTATTGTATTTATAGAAAAAAGGAGAAGCTTGAAAACTGTATACTCTTGACAAATGGAATTTCATTGTCAACTGTAAAAGCTGCACCTCAAGTACTAAATCTTTCCATTGAAACTTTACTTTGCTTATGTGACGATTCTGATTCTGATGTCAGAACAGTAGCAGATGAATGCCTAAATAAAATAATAAGGGTATATTTTTTAATATAAAAACTAATTTACATAATTAATAAATTTTTTAAAAAGAAATAATTTTTGTAGCTAAATATTATGATAATATATTAATTTTTATAATTTTGGCAGGCAACAGCTGATAGTTATGTTTTGAAAGTGCAATTTGAATTATATCGTGAAATTAAAAGAAATGGAGCTGCTCGCTGTTTAAGAGCAGCGTTATGGCGATTTGGTTTGCTTAGTCATATGATTAGGCCAGTAAAGGCTAAAGTATTTGCTTCTCAGTTAACTCCTTGCATTTTAGAAATTGTGAAACGCAGAGAAGATATAGTAATAGAAACTCTTTCACAATCATTACCATTAATATTAAAAACATTGGGTCATTATATACCTGATAAAGATATACAGGTATTTAGATATGCGCAGAAATGTTTTTTGTATCAAAGGTTTAAATGAATTCTAAAATAAATGATTATTTGAATTTTAGATTTTACTGAAAGCATTTTTTAAAAATGTCTCGTCTAGTGAAGCAGTTCTTCGAAGAGCATCAGCCAACATGATTTTAACTACTTGTTTAAACTGTCGGAAACCGCAGCTATTTATGAATTATGTGATAGAACAATTAATAGGTAATTTCTATTATACTATTTCTATACTAAAGAATGTGGTGATAATTATATAAAATCTTAATCAATTTTCATGCATCCTTTTTATTTAGATATATTAGCTATTTCTGAAGATTATATGGAAGAAGAAAGAAAAGAAGAATGTATAAATACAGTTTTTGGTGCTTTTGCATGTTTACGATTAGTTTTACCATGCATTGATTCAACATCAACTTTTTATCAAGATTTTGATGAAGGTCAAGTTCTTGATCACTATATTTGTATTTATGAACTCTGCTTATTTTATGCCAAATTTTACTCAAATCATAATGTGGTAAATGCTGCACTTGAAACATTGACTCAATTACTGCAAAATCCACCTAAGAATGTCGTTTCGGCTTTATTGTCAAGAGAAGGAATAACTCAGCGTGTCAATAAATTGAAAGAAAGGGGAAGACAGTGGCCAAGTAGAATAAGTCTTTCTACAACTGTCATGTCTGAAGATAATTTAGAATCTTCATTGAATCTCTTTGAATCTGATATTATGGACATTCCAGATATAGCTCCAAAAATAGAAAAATGGATGACAGGCATTGCAGATGCTGCACCAGTTATGGAGAAAGCACTGAGTAAACTTGATGTATCTGACTCTAGTCAAATTATTGAAACCAAAGATTTGGAAGATTATAGTGGTCTTATTATTGGATCTATTGAAAGTAAGTTGTAGCACAATAAAAACAATTCTTGAAAGATTTTAAAATTCTTAAAATAATCTCGCTTTGCTTACTTTCAGATGGAGACATTGAGGTAGAAAGCAATGCTGGTAGTGATGTGGAAAAATTTGAAAAGCCCATCGAAACGAGTTTACCTTCTTGCCCAGGCTTTAAAGAAGAAGAGGACCTTGACGACACAACTCTATCTATCGTATCCACACACGAAGTCTCTCTTGACCAATTTATGCTACAGCGTAATTTGGTCATTGGCAGTCTCTTAGACAATAATGTGTCGCTTCGTTACTGCTGTCGTTTACTGGCTTCTTCTTTTTTGCTCACTGGTACTTCTGGCCAATTAATACCTGATAAACTGTTTCGTGTTAGCGTAAAATCGTTGGCTTTGACATGCCTTGGAAATACTTTGAGACTGTATCCAGAGATGCTGTTTGCAAACTTGGCCAAAGCCCCAAAGAGCGAAACAAAATCGGAAGATAATCAGATGATATCGGATGTTCTGATGTTTATTGATCATTCGGATCCACAGATTAGAGGAAACGTTTCAATGATTATTGGTTACTTTTTACAGGGAATGTTTACTTACAACATGGGATCGCTCTGTACAGAGAATCCAGAAAATTCGATTACTGTTGAGAATCTCATTAAAATAATTTTAAAGGTACTATATTTTTTAAATTAACTTAAAACAATTTATTATATCTGTTAAAAACTTAATTTTAAATAATTTTTTAGAGCCTTGAAGATGAGTCTGCAACGACTTGTCGTCAAACACTGTCAGCGCTTGGTATATTTTTGCCTAGTCTCCTAGAATCTGAAGAAAACGAGTATGCGATACTAATTTTAAAAGCACTTCCACCTTTAGTGAAGAATCCATATTTTCTTGTGAAAATCAAATTAGCGGAGATTCTTAGCGAATTGCCGTATACTACAATCGAATACGTCTGTAGCGAATTACAGTTTCAAGAAAACATAATCAACGTTCTACTGAAGCTACTGAGTGATACTGATCAGCGTGTTAGGAAAGCAGCTGGTACTGCTATTACAAAGTAAGTGTTTAAACTCAACGAAGGAAAATATAACATAACTTTTCTATAGGATATTAAACATAATCTTCCCCACAGAATAATTCCATGTCTGTATTACGAGTGTCCACACGAGGATTCCGTGACTCGAAAGGCCAGCTTATACACAGAGTCCTATCTCTCCTCCATAATCACTGAGTCGTCTGAACCCACTTCCACCTGGTACATCGAGCATAAGCTGCTTATCAATAGTCTGATCAAGCCGTACGACGCGTTATTTCAGTCACAGGATCCTGGCTCTCGTGACAGAATCAGCGAGGCACTATCCCGAATTCTTGGCTTACTCACAGACAGACTGATCGTTTTTTCGTCCAAGTACCTGGCGTACGGATGCTGCGAAGCTCTCAGTATGCTAAGCGAAACTTATCTGACGACCGTTTATGCCAAAGCATGGGATTGCCTTGTACCGGTCGGCAGACAAGCCGCGAAGAAAGTCCCGAAGAAGACTACCACGAGAGGAGATGCTACTGACAATTTTTCTGGTGAATATATCTGGACTTTCTTGCCGTGTATACCATTTCAAGTATTTCTGTGAAATTTAAATCGAAACTTTTTTAACTTCTTCAATGATGCAGGATTTTCGAACGAGGCTTTATCGCCGATCTCGAACAGCCTGTTCTCGCAGACGATAGTTCTATTAAGCTCGTCCCCACTGAGCCTCGATCTGTCGATGCATCGTCACCTATTGGTATTAGCTGGTAACTTGGCCTCGGGTATAGCCTGTAGCAATGCACGATCCCGAGATCAGCAGTCATTTCAAACGAGCGGACCCAAAGGCGACGCAGAACCGGCCAACGAGTACAAGTACTGGACCTTCTTCAAAGACAAACAGAGCTCGAAGAACATGGAACAGCTCCTGACGCACGTCATGCGCGTGCTCAACATTTTTCAGCACGTCGTCGACGACTTGCCTTCGGTGAGTGTTTTTCCTCAACTCTTACGATAAGCATCGAATCGAAAGCGAATTAATGCAAGACTAAATGAAATTCTCGCAGCCAATTCAGCCAGTTTCCAAATCAGCCTTACCATCTCTGCCCACAGCCCAGTCCCTCTCCCCGAAGCGCAAACTGCTGCCCGACCAATCCTCTAAATCCAAATCCTCGTCTTCCGACAAATCGTCGGACCATCATCGACTGAGTTTCCGATTCGGTGGCAAAGATCAGCTCGGCTCTCTCACCGGACGCTCGCACTACTTGCGCCTCTACGAGCTGTTGAAGGCGGCACACTCCAACTATCGGGTGACACTGGATCAAGACGCCAGTGAGCTTTACTTGGGCTTGCTCAACGCCAATCTGCAGGTACTGTCCCAATTGCTCGAGATGGCAACTATCAACGAGGCCGGCAGATTAGCCGAGGAGATCCTGCACTATCTCCAGTCAACGGTTTTGCTATCCTCCGCTATGACTGTGCAGTGCGTGAGACAGTTGTTGAAGTGTCTGTTTGGCACGAATCTCATTGCCAGATGGACGGATGTCTACGATGCTCAGTGCAAGCAGGAGAAGCGGGACAGTATGCAGGAGGAGGAGTTCGGGAAGAACGAGTCGGAGGTTGAGAGAGGATTTTATGAGCAGTGCTTTCAGAGACCCGCCAAATTAATGGTGGAGAGGATCAAGGGGATCGGGAGCAATTGCAGAGGTGGCAACGAGCCTGATGCCAGTCGTAGGTGTGTCTAGTTGAAATTTTTCTTACGTTCAGAGAGAATGGATTTTTTTTTAGAGTTATCAAATAATTGTTCATTGTTTTATTTCAGGCTGGTGACGTCACTGCATCGCAAGGAGGACCGCAAAGTCTCGTCGATTCTCAAAATTCTGAGTCGCAACTCGGACCAGACTTCCGTTGGATCATTCATTCGTTTATTCGAGCCTCTGGTCATAAAATCGCTTATTCAATATACGATCTCCAATTCCGTATCTCTGCAGTGCCAAGTTCTCATGCTGCTAAGCCAATTGGTCCAACTGCATATAAACTACTGTCTAATGGACTCGGATAAGATCTTCATCGGCTTCGTTATGAATCAGTTTGAGTTTATCGAGGAAGGCCACATATCGCAGACGGAGCAGTTACTCCCGCGGATCTTTGATTTTCTCGTGCGGCTCTCGTACGAAAAGTACCACTCGAAGATGATTATCGGTGTGCCAAAGATCATTCAATTGTGCGATGGACTTATGGCCAGCGGACATCCACCATTGACTCATTGTATACCTGCGCTGGTGCCGGTCGTCGAGGAGATGTTCTTGGCGAGAAACTCACCGGCCAATGTGAGCGAGGAGAAGGAGCTCGAGACTACTCGCGAGGTGCTTATATCTATGATGCTAAGGCTAGCTGAATATCCTCAGGTATAAGCGTGTTTTGTTTTTTCTACAATTTCTAATTTATTCGAAGAAAAAAAAAAAGAAACGAGTTTAATCTTAATTGGATCGAAAGATTGTGGAGCTGTTAGCTAAATGTCTGACGGAGTCGAGAGTAAGCGGCGATGGTAACGGCGAGGAGAAATGGAGAAGATGGTCCAGGCAGACGATGGACCCATTGCTCTCGATGCTCTCGGCGAGGAAACTGCGCGTGGAATCGAAGAGAGCTCACTTTGCATTGGTGAAACTGTTCTCGGCTGTATCGCCTACAGTATTTAGGCCCGTAGATCCGCTGTTAAAGGTTCTTTTTACGATGCCACCGCCTCTTGGAAGAAATCTGTTATCGGTACGACATGCTAAATTATGTACGAGTAAAATTAGATTCATTTAGTCTTACAGGTATATTTAAACATTTGTATTCCAGTACTCACAATACAACGTACCTTCGTCAAGCAAAAACTTGTTAGACTTCAAACGATGGATAGGCATGGTGAATGTGATAATACTCTCGCTCATATCTTATGCGAAAGAAGAAGCTATGTTGGCAAGGCTGTCGGACATAACTCCGTCGATAGTGGACTTACCGGAGATTCTCCTGATCCCGGAATCTAGTCGTCCCACCAGTGGTGATCCATTGAACGTCTCAGGACTTTTAGAGCCCTTCACTATGCCACCTGAAAGAGTATTGTCCAGATTTATATTTAGGGTGATAGGTTCCATGAGCTCAGCGCTCGTTGAAATGTTCCAGGTATTATTCGTAATTATTAATTTGTATTACCTATAACGAATTTCAACGTTACAATCTTTTATATCGGTTTTTTATGTTTCATTTCAAGGGCTCCAACCGAAAAGTATTGAAAAACACAAATGACTCCAGCGAAGAGGAGTACATGGTACATCAGTTTGCTTTGCTTCTGCAACTATGTATTCACATGTTCGAAACTGGAAGTCACTGTAAAGTTGCCAATGCCAGTATGCAGTTGATACATGGACAGAATGTCCCGAAGGATGAGAGGCTGCTGTTAAACAATTTGAACGATACGATGATTGAGATCGGTGCCAACTGCCCTATTCTTACGTGCCAATGGACTTATTTATTAACTTTATTAGGATTTGACGACATGAGCTTTTGGTCGAGAGTCATTGGGCCTATGCCTGTCAAAAGCCAAAATCAATTACAAGTATGTATAAATAAGTTCGTATTGATGATAAAATCTTTGAAGCGAATTTACTGAACCGAATTTATTTTCTCACCTCGAGAAGTCAAAGAGACGAGTACGCTCGATCAACTCCGAGATCCTGCGTCGTGCTTCGACGATCTTATTCTGTGACTACGTCTGCGAGAACGTGTCGAGCGACTCGGAGCGTCTCAGTTGGCTGTTCCAAAACCACATCGAGGCGATGATCGGTCTTGCTCATGAATCACCGGTACGCGAACTCGTCGCAGTAGCCGTGCACCGAGACGCCGTTGCTAGTGAACTCTTCCTGCGTGCGGTAGTTCAAAATTGTTGTCGCGCGACTGACCTTACTGGCAAGCCGGCATTTGTCAAACGTTTGCTACAGTGTCTTGAGGGTGCCCATCAATCACAAACTGGATTGCTTCTACTTACACTTATTCCGAGGCTGCTCAGGTCTAAATATCTGGCGTTGTCTAGGATGGCTGCTAAAATTGCGAGTAGAAGGGTTGAGGTCTTGCTTGCGTTAGGGAAGGAAGAGGCAATGATGCAAATGACCAAGGAAGATTTTAAGGTAATTTCTTTATTTGAAAATAATGCAAATTGCTTTCTCATAATAATATTTTACTTTAATGATTTAAGGGAATGATGGAGGTGCTGAGGAAAGAAGAATTGGCAAGAAAGCATGGAGCACTAGTTGGTTTATTGAATAAGCTGGCGACGAGTCATTATGATTTAGAACCGTTAGAACTAGATCACTCTAAGCCTTTCGATCCAGCTGAGATCAAGAATATTAAATTGGATCGGGCCTGGTTTTTATCTCAGGTGATTAAGATTAAGATTGTTGAATATATTAATAAATATATATAAATATATATTTATTAATATACTTATATATATATAGACAATTTTTTTATTTTCGAAAATGTAATTGAAGGTAAGAGCCAGATGCTGTTTTCCATGTGTGAGTTACGGCTGTTTCGAAGCAGCATGGCTTATGAGTCACTTGAACTTAGATGAATGTTTAGATATCTTCTCATCCAAAGGTTTCAACGTAAAATTATTAAAAGAGTTTGTAATAGTCGGTGCCCGATTGACAATGCAAGCCTCTCAACCATTGGGTAATTCTGAATTTATTTATTCATTTGGATCCTCGATTCATAATCGATATAAGAAGCTATAAGTTACAGTTTTTTTATTATTATGATATGCAATATTTTAATAAACTATTTTTTTCTTGTCAGAGCTCGATGGAATCATCAAGCAAAACAATTATACCGAGAGCATTTTGTACACAGCTACGAAGCAGTATTTAATACAGCGCATACGTAGCGTCCTGCAACAGTTGCCGAAGCCACACGAAGTTTTTGATCCCAGTTTCCAGAAAGATATTAAATCGTAATACTTTTAATTGATTATACAATTACCCTTTAAAAACCTTTTATTAGCTATTCTACATTTGACTGTTTTAAAAGTTTAGAAGGTGTATTATACATATACTTCCATAAGTAAAATTAACAGAATTTTATATCAGAAATTGAATGCTATTCATTTATTGAATGTCAGCAATACTTATACGGCTCAATAACTCAACCATACTTTGTCATACAGGGTAGAAAACAGTTATTCATCAAAGCTGAGTTCACTTCTGTCAAGTAAAGAATTCCGTGACACCGTTTTCTCAATCATACCAGCTGTAACCTCCTACGTGAATTCCCTCGCTAAACTTTCTCAAACTATCGATGTCGAGCACGAGGACGATTGTGTGCGCTTCGCAGTATCCTGCCTCGAAGCAGCTCACTATCTCGTCTTCAACGTGGACGACAATCTCACAATCTCACCTCGCGAGCTCGAACTATGTCTCAAATGTGCTCGAACTATTCTACGCGAACCATCAGCTAGTCGTGCCTTCGGTAATTACAATCGTTACAGTTGGGTATGCTCGTCCGCCGCTGCGCTCACGCAGATCGTCCGACACTTTTCCAAGAGCTGCGAAGACGATGATCTTCCTATGATCGAGGAATGCAGCGGATTGCAAGAGGCGATGGAAGATGAGAATACGAGGATCTATGGTGTCGCATGTCTGAAGATGGCAGCGTTGGTTAGTTGGTTGGAGAGGCGTCAGAGGATCGGAGAGAGGAACGGGTGTAAAGACATTCCAAAATTTTTCTGGGAACCTTTGAAGAGCTTGATTATCAGTGTGGCTAGGCAGCCGCTGGTGAATTCCTTCGTACTGACACCTCCTCTTCTGTGGAAACATGGCTGTGCGATTTTTGGGACTGGTCCTACAAAGTGAGTTTTATTATTAGGAGTATGTTAATTTTAAAAATCTGCAAATCCATTATCATATACTTCATTTTTTACGCATTTATAGGTGCCATTTTGCCCTTTTTTCTTCGGAGCCCAATTACATTCCAGAACTGGACGTCCTCGAAGAATTCATTTTCCGGATATCGCTTCTCGGATGGAACTCGCGACAGCAGTTCGAGGAGATCTGGATGGTGCTTCTCGGTGTTCTCAATGTGTCTCAGTTACAAAACGAAATCGAAGCTGATCCATCGAGCAATCTGAGCCATACGGCGAGTTTGGCTGTTCAGGCAATCACGAATCTTTTGGTGCAGACGTTGATATTGCCCTGTCCTGGAAATCCAAATATAGGATCGCCGATTCAACATCCTAGGGATCCTCAGCTGTCGTTGCAGAAGAAGAGCACGCGAAGATTGTTCGTCGTGCAGGATCTACTTTTGTGGAAATACGAGAGCAGGTGAATTTCTTGCTGCGATTTTCTACGGGAGTAATATGCATTAAAAATAATTTCTTCAATTTTAGCAATATCGCTTCGGTCGATGCTGGATCACCGGCCTTGGAGCATATTTTCAATCGTGGAAATCTTGAGCCTCGCAGTTCAAATACCCACGTGTACGGTCAACTATCAGTTTCCTATCTGTGGTCGCTTTGTTCTCTCCACGAGGACAAGTTAATTTCGTCTACGATCGCTTTAAAAAATCGTCGCAATGAGGCACTGGCTGCTGCCTCACTCGACGTCAATTCGTGCCTCAGGTTTTTGTTGGAGTTGTACGCCTCGTGGATGAGTCCTGGAGCCAAAGTGTCTTTAAGGCTCCTCCACGAGGTCGTTAAGTCATTACTGTTCGTTTCGGAGCTATTCGTTGAACGGGCACAGTTCCAGTGGATGCTGGAGTCTTGTATGGAGCTGTTTAAGGTTCATCTGGCGGAGGACGAGCTTTTGAGGAGGCATCTTATTGTGGCTGTTTGTAAAGCTTCCGCCGTTCTCACTCCTTTGGTATTGTATTCATGATTGTGATTAGGTTTACTTTTTCTTCCCATAATTCAATAAAAATCGTGTTTGTAAAAAATTGAATATCTATGATTGCTTTAGGATCCGGAGACGTTAGAGAAAGTGAAGCGTTTGATAGATGGATGTTTAAAATCCGGTTCTTTATCGATGAGAATCGCCACTTTACATGGAATTCTGTATTTATTTCAAAGCGCTGTGTTAGCGAATTGCGAAGAGACTATGGGTGCTGTGCACCCATTGGCAATAGAGTATATTCAACGTTACATTAACGTTCAAGATTCTAGCAGGTAAATTTCTTTATATTAGCTTTGTTTTTATTAATTTGTACTGCAAACGCTTATTATATTACTTTTTGTACAAAAATTGTTTAGAGTTTCGGGTCAGAGTGAGGAGCATCAGTGTGTATTGTGGTCTGTTGTCTTTTTCTTACTAGAACATGCCGAAAGTACACCACCTGACGTGGAAGCACCCGCAGTATTAGAACTAATTTTGTCTTTAGTTACTTCCCATAATATTTCTACGTCATTACATAGGATGTTACTTCAGGTATTTATACTAAAAGTTTCAACTTATATATTTTCATCATTTCCGAATGCAATAGTTAATTCAAATTTCGTTAAATATTTAAACAAAATAATAATCTTTTTAATAAATTAACAAATAATATATCGTTAAAGTCGATATATTTCTTTGACCAACCTTCTATAAGAGTAATAAATAATTGTGAATTCAGATTTGTATAATTAAAAGTAACATACAATTTCTTACTTCTTTCTCGCTATTTTCTAAAACCGAAATGAAAAATATCGATTAGACAGTACACTTCCGAAATCTTGATTGGTCCATTAATTAAAAGAAGTACATCTCAAAACTCGACTTTTTTTCCTATTAAGGGCTTAGAGAGACTCGTGGCTACGAAGAGCGTAATTGGAAAAGTTTCCGAACAAGTCGTCAAGATCTCGATCGAACGACTGCGCCAGACAAATCCGGCGCTCTCGTTGCCTGCACTGCAGTTATTCCTCACCTGTATGTACACGGACACGGCGGACAGGTTCAATCAGCCGGAACTCGAGGAGCCGTTGCCGGATGTCGAACCGGAGATTTTGGTCAGGTCTATCGAGAGGTCATCGGCGATTTTCGATAAGATCAAGAAGGCGTATCCTATGGAGGTGGAGGTATTGTGCTCTGTGCTCTCCGAAGTGCTGATCGATTTCTTCCCGCCGCTCGAGATTCTTACCAAGGTCATTGGGGAGTTTCTATCGCCGCAGCAACCACATCCTAGATTGATGTCCGCTATCGTTTTTAAGGTGAGATCTCCATGATTTTGTTATTTAATATAGAAATAAGAATGTAATAATGATAAAAAAAGATTCTTTTTTAATTCCAGTTTACTGGTTTTACATTATCTATCTTGTATAACATAGATATCTTATTTACTTTAGCAACCAAAAATAATAATTTATCTGTCGGGTTCTTAAAGATTATGTAACAAGTTCAGATACGATTCAAAAGTCCAAAAGTAGAATTCATTTATCGATTTTGAAAGTTTGGTTCTGTACTTTAAGTACAAAATACTAGCTTTTAATCGTATTTACATATATCGTCTTTTCAACAAATTTGTTCGTGTTAACGAGAAAAGTTTGAGCGATGGTAGTATCAGAATTTTATACTGTGTTTTTTAAATTCTTTATATAATCGCATTAATTATAATTACAGGTATGCGAGAGGGCCTGCAATAGTACTCAACTGGGCTTACTTCAGACTTGGGTTGTTTTCAGTATACAAAACTTTATTCAGAGCTTACCACTTATAATGTCTACTTGGTGCCTCTCTTGTTTTTTCATAAGTACATCAACGAATCCGTGGCTCCGAGCTCTGTATCCTTTTATAACATTATTTTATAAAACTTTAATGTATATTAATTATATGCAATCCTTAACAAGAAATTATTTTAGATTTCCCCACGTACAATCAAGAATAGGAAAGTATGAGTACGAGGATAAAAAGATCCTCTGTCTTGCTGCTTCCGACTTTTATTCCGAGGTATTTATATTCATCAGAATTTATTTTTGTACAGGGAACATTAAATTATACATAATTTTATCATAAATTTTTCTTTGTGATTTTGTAACATTCATTTAAAAAGTGTTATATAGAATTTTGTAATATTATTCTCATTCTTGTGTAAGAAGTTGCTAATATTGAAGATTTACAGACTTGTTTTCTGCTTTCAGCTGACCAATGAATCCCAAAAGGAGACTTTTATTAAAACGTTTGAGGATGCAGCGAAAAATCCTGGAACTCCGTACGCTGACATTCTTGCGTCGTTTTGAGAAATCCTTTGGTGCTCCTAGATATTTATCTACCTCCTTTAGAACGTACAACTACATGCCGTAGGATGTGAATTTCTCTCAATTGTATATTTGTAAAGAAATAAGTAAGAGTGAAATGTGAAAATATGTCCCTGTTAACTCATGTGTTATCAATACTATTATATATTATGTTGAGATTATCAATACATAAATATGTATGTCAGTTGCAAAAGATCTTTTTAAAATAAAAGTAATATTTTATAATTGTATTTTCTTCTCTGTAACACTTAACAACTTACCTATTTTTCAATAGGCATCTAAAACAAATTCAAATATATTTTTATTAAAACAGGTATATTCATAATAATTGCGATATAAAGAAAACTAGCTTGTTGATGTTTTTTTACTTTTTCTCTTTAAGCACTTAACTTAATTATTTTCTCTTTGTAATCAGCGACTGCTTTTTGCCACCGCGCTTGCCATCTATATAGTACAAGAACAAACGGAGAGTCGCGAAATAGATAACTTCACAAAAAGAAAGGACACTCGCGCCTAGAAACAATCCAGCCGCTCCTCCAACAGACGCTACAAAGTATATTTTTCATTAATTCATCCTTTACAGCTGGAATGTATTTTTTAATTCGCGACTACCCACCCAAGAAGTCGGTGAATCCAAACAATTCCTCGCGGATGTACTTGACTTGTGGGAAGTCGATGTTCAGGTTTATTATCGCGTCGGACGGTGAGCCTTCCTTTCTGCAACCGAGTGATATTTAAAAAAAAAAAAAAAGAAAAAGAAGGATATTCGGGGGTATACAGCGATGCGATTAATTAACGTAAAAGAAGATTGGATTGTGTATGTATTATATAGAGTTGGGATGCGGATATAATTGGATGGCTGCTTACAGGGCAAAGGAGGTGGATTCCTTGTCGATGTATAGAGCCTCGTTGCAGTCTTCCAGGCATCTGCAGCCTTTCAATTTCTCAGCCTTTGGAGATACTATATCGCTCGCGTGATCCGCTATGCAGAACAGTTGTTGGACGTTGCATGTCGGCACACCTTCTGTAAATAATTCGTTTGAAACTTTATTTTGTTCGATGCACGCTACAGTTAATTTTTTTGATTTTCTGCGATGTTTGTATAGTTTAGACGACGCTTGAGATATATCTGAATCATTATTTTTTATTAGAAGGGACAAAATACTTTGTGTGGAGTAGTCTGATCAAGTCCGGATGATTCTACTGATACGAATTGAAAATATCGTGCCACATATTTATTTTTAGAACAGTATATTCAATTTCTTTATATAAATCATTAAAATCAATAGATACTTTAGCGAAAGTGCAGATTCAAAACAACAACAACAACCAAGATATATTTGTAAATAATACAAAGTTCGTTTTCCAACTCCGCGAATCTCCAGAAATCTAAGTAGTAGACATTTCCCGACATATCCACACACTCAATTTTCCAGAGTCGGGCGTACAAAACTCTTTGTAATTTATTCGCATTCCTACTGCCAAATATCGCACGTAAATCAAGAAAAAAGTAACCGTTACGTGTAACAATGAGTATCGGAGACTCAACTGATCGGCTTTGCGAAGTGCGGAAGACAGCCGCACAATTGGCGAATCGCTTTGTACCGACACTCGAGCTTGCACATGTTCCTCGAGTAAACCGGCCACATCCTCAGTCCTCCGTCCTTGTGCAGTTTGCAGTTGCGCTGTCGGACCGTGAGTGAATTGACTCGGTCCGAGCTGCTTACCTCAGTGATGCCCAGCGTCAGGGAATTCAGCGTCACCTTTCGCACCGTTTTTCCCAACGTCGTGTAGTCTATTATCGTGTCCGGATAATGCATGCCCATCTATATGTATACGTGGCTAATGAATTACATGGTCTGGTTTTCCATTAATAAGAATAAATGGAATGCAAATACTCTTTAATTGTAAGGGAGAGTTGGAATCGATGCGTGAATAGAATTTTTCAAAAACCTATTATTGAAACTTTAAATTACTTCGAAATATCAGTTTTACAAACGCTTTACTATCCAAGCAACTTTTGAAGTTGTAGGCTTTATCAATTTGATCTTTTAAAATTAAGAATGCGTACAGAAATTTTATCTATTCACCTTAATCTATACATAATTAAATAATAATAAGTCATTGATTATTATTAACGTAATTAAATATTTACCCAAAAATCATGAGTCTTGCAACTAATCGATCCAACAACCCCATAATTGTTAACATTGAAGAAAGACCTCTTCCTCCTATTCGTCTTCCCTTCCCTCGCCGCCGCTCCATAAATCCAGTATCTATATATAAACAACAAACAATCGCACGTCTCGAATCAATTCGCTTTCCACAGTAGAAATCGCAAAACCGCAGCTTCTCTCCAACGATCGAAGCGTCCGCGGCTGCAACAGGGTCCAACACTCAACTCGACATCGGCGTAATCGGCCACGTAATTGGCGTACATCATGCACAGTCCTCGCTCCGTACTGATCCAGACGTACTTATCGGCGTAGCGCGACACGATTGTCACCTCGGCCCGCAGCTCGTACACCAGCCTTAGCCAAAGGGACGGTTCGACCACGTCTAAATCCTCATCGATCCCAACCCCGCGGATGTTGTCGTAGGTAAGATTAGCTAGGGCCAGGAGGAACTTTCGCGTTTTAGGCGTGTCGTTCACTCCGTTTCTGCATGCGGGGGTTAATGAAAAAAGTTTTAGCTATCGGTCAAGAGTATGTATATATATATATTGTGTAGCCTTTGGATGATTGGTTGCCGTGGGTGTGCGGTGAGTTTTTTGGTTTTTGGGGGACCGGTGTGGATTTTTGTAGAGGGAGCGAAAGTTTCAATTGCACTCTTGATAATGAGGGGATGTTTAGTTTGGATCTTGACTCGCTTGATCCGTGGAGTCTGGATAAGTTTCTAATGATTTGGAAAAAATTAAGCACGGTACTGTTGAATAAAAGGATTCATTCTAATGCTATGTAATGGTAAGAAAATCAAGCTCGAGAGTTTTGTAAAGGAATAAAATGCAGTTTGGTATGTAGTGTGTAACAATAAGAGTGGTCGTGTACCTTCGGAAAACTTCGGGAAATTTTTCTTCATCCAGTAGATTAATGGGGCAGATAGTGATGGACGGCTTTGCGATCTCGAACTTTCGAAAATTGTTGTCCAAGACAAGTATCGTCGACTCGTGCAGATATCGATACCATGAGTCCAAGGATATTGCAATCAGACCTCCCAAAGCTCCGAGTATAATCATCCCAATCAGAAATCTTAAAAGAAATAAGCTTTTAAAAACAGTTGACAATGTACAATGGAGAATTTTTTCACAATTGTTTTCCTGGTTAAAAAAGAAAATTATTACATTAAAAGAAATAAATACATCATGTAGTGCACGATATTATTACTAATTATATGACTGCGCCAACTTTCTTTGGTTGACTTTATTGTATTATGCGCATTGTTAAATAAGCGTTTAAACTGCTGTTTCAAATAATTAAATTTTCATAAAGACAATTTTTAATGCAAGCCGTTAACAAAGGAATGAAATACGGATTAATTCAGATTGTATTTTATGAAATATGAGCATATTATGTATTTGAATCCTCATAATTAGAGATTAATATTTTAAAAATAGCCAGATATAATGCAACACACGCTATAATTCTCGTATTTGTACCGCACTTCAAACAAGAATAAATATTTCCTGCTTTTGCTTGTGAAATTAAAGAAGGTTAAATTATAATAATTTAATCGAGGAGAAAATTAATTTTATTTAATTTCTAATAATATATTTAATGCCAATAATAAATAAGTTATGAAGCAAATCCTAATTCGACTGAAAGATAGTTCTTTTTTTTATAAAATTTAAAGTGTAACCAAGACCGCGAACAATGAGTAACAATTCTATAACGAGTTTGTACAAACTAATAATTGCGGATTAAAGAAGAAATAGAAGTTTTGGAAATGCTTCTGAAGCGTTAAATGACCTCTTCCATTGTTAAGTCCAGCTATTTGTCTTTGAAGTTTGTCGGGAAGGGAAAATTGTTGTCACTTTCTGATCGTCGGACAATACATACAATGCGATACAGCTGAACTTCATCGCGGTACAGAAGCAGTGTTGTACTTGCGTTCCTGTGTAATTAAGAGAACAGTTTTCAGGAAAGATAAAGAAACTTTTCGGTGGGGTTGTTTTCAATTCTTTTGTTTCGCGAAAATTTGTTAAATCGAGACAAGTCATTCTTACAATTAGCCCTAATTATCGGTTTTCCTTGCTTTTTTAGGCAATCGTACATATCAAGTACATCATCAAATATTCGCTTTTCAACATTGAATTTTACTTATTCGTTCATCCGTATAGGCAGCAGAATAGAAATATATTTCGCGTGATTAGTAATTTCTATTCGATTTTTCAACTCGTCATTCGAAGTAATCCACTTTAACCTCCACCGAAAAGTGAGAAAAAAAAAGAAGAAAATAATAAGCAATAGTCGCGTCGATCAATGGCAACGTTCCCTTTGTCATATAAAGGTACTCGCCTCTCGAACAGATGCCTCCTCGAAGCGACGAGATGATTGAAGCCATGGAGAGTCGAGCCTCCAGCGAACCGTACGAAATACTTGCCGAGAAAGCTCGTGGCCACCATCTTATCCATACCGATAGCCAACGGTAGACACGGCTCGAGCACACCCAAGTCCTTTACTAAGCCACGTCCTCCTCTACTACCCAGACTCGTTACGAGCTCGCCTATGTAAAACACCTGAACGCCCGGCGGCTGCTGCTGCTTCTGCATCTGCTGCATCTGCTTCGCGAGACTCATGCCGGACTGTCGATCGAGTAATTAGAGAAGCAATCTGAGTGTGTATGACGGGAAGACAGAGAAACTTGAGAGCTCGAGATGACTGGGTCGTTTGTGCTGTATATACGAGATGAGAATATCATTATGTGACGGTTGGCCGCGGGTAGTTCTAGTGCAATATATATTGAGAGAGTTGCTGTAGGGCCATTGATTTACTTCAGCGGGAGGATTTTAAAGGTTTAAGCGAGCGTGGAAGTGAAAATATTAACATTAATTTTTTTGCAGTAAAGCTTGTTTCAGTGCGCACAATCAATGTGATTTCAATCAATTGCTGTTAAATGCATTGTATTACGTTGAGAACAATGTTAAAACTGTAAAACTTTAATATTTAGAAAATTATGACTAAACACGCGAGATCGAATACTGCGCGTAATTTACGTTTTCGAGAGAATATTATTTTTATGTTTCATGGTAAATTGTACAAGGGAATCATTTCAAAATATTTATTCTATGAGTCATATGTGTAATTCTAAGTAGCTGTATATAGTCTTTAGAAAATAATGAACAACTCATGCAAATCCCAGCAGAGATTACCATCTATACCTGGCAGTAAAATAATCGTACGTTTTATCAAGCGACAATAAAACATTTCATCAAAGTACGCATTTAACAAAGCTCAAGTACCCAATTCAACATAATCATTTCCTCGGCATATCACACAGACAAAAACCGCATATGTGCACATAATACAAAGAGAGATAGATAGATAGATAGATAGATATTTGTTTATTTCCAATGGTTTTACCTTTTATAAAATACAGTCTTCTTTTTCACTAATCCATGTACAATATTGCACTTATCACAGTATAGGTTATAATTTAATACAAAAATCAGTCTTAAAATGTTTAGAGTAATATCACAGAGCGTCCTATTTAAAATACAAACAAACAAGGTAAATCAAAGCGGTCTATATCTATCAGTCAAACAAAGTATTCTAAAATTTAAACATTCACTCATTACATACGTGCACCCACTCACACTAATAAATACACTCACACAATTAAAAACGATGTATAGGGGACAAAACAAAGTAAATTAACATAAAGAAAACCCATCTGTCTGTCCCCTGTGTGGGTGTAAGTCTAAGATTATTTGGCGCGAGAGAGAGAGAGAGAGAGAGAGAGAGAGAGAAGCAATGGCAGCAAAACATAATCAGTGTATATATATAAGAACACGCCTTTTCGAACTTCCCCTCGTTTTCGCCGCACCAACAAAAGAAGCTCAACAAAAAAGAGGGAAGAAGAACATGTATATATATATTCTTTATATATCCTCGACCGCATTAATAAGGAACGAACCTTTTAACCGTCGAGAGCCGTCAAATCGCGTTGATCCACAGGGCCAAAAAGCGACTGTGCGCAGAAGAGTCTGTATTCAATGTTAATCCCGCTGCTATGGTCGGGGACTATGTGCGAAGTTCTCTCTCGCGCGTTCGTCTCTCGTCGGGCCGCTCGTCGACTTGTGCTACTTCAGCCTTCGCGAGCTCCTACTCTCTCTCTCTCCCCCTCTCTATATTTTTATCGCTCGCGGGATAAAAATCTTAGCCTGAATATTTCATGTCCGCGAGAACCGCGACACTTGCATATTTCGTATTATATACGTTTTCGCTCTCTCTCTCTCTCTCTATCTGTGTCTATGTGGAGTGTGAGTGTGCGTGTGTATGTATGTACATGTGGCATTCCGTGTGGAATCTGTGAAGGAAAAGAATTTTGAAATAGCTCGAGAGATTCTTGGAGGTTTTCGAAGTCGTCCGAGACCTTGCGATGGAATTACAATGCTTATACATGTGTATGGTTCACGTAAAGGTATTGCAACCTGAGATTCAGCATTTATGTACCTATTATAGAACTAAGCTTATCCGCAGTAGACTAATTTTGTCAAATCGAAAGAAATTGAATTATAAAACAATTTTAATTAATGTTCGAGCGTGAACAAAAGGCCGAACAAAAGTTCCACCCTCAAATCACATTATTCACATCATATATACAAAGTACAACATTTCTTTTCTCCCATCGGTAATTTTTTTTATGTAGAGGTTGATACTATACTCGCCTCATCTCGTCAGAGCGCGTAACAGAATATGCGTATACATTATGAACTGCGCGCGCGTTTTTCGCATAGAGCTGGCCAGACATCGCGTTATAGACGCGATATATGTAAATAAAATAAAAACCTTGTTTACACGCAAATACTTCGAGTTGAGCGAGTTTTTAAAATATTTAACACGAGGTCTGCAACGCGGAAAACGCCTCGTACACACAAACATACACGCGCGCGCATCAGTGATTCATGCGGTATCGGGCAAACATTGCACAATGTTCACAGCGAAGGTGCCGTGAAATAGAGGATTTTTTTTCACCTCTCCGTCTCTCTCTAGCTGTCTGTACCTCCCTCCGGTTCTCACTTTGGCTCGGATGTGTGTTATGTACCAGCACGAGTGTCGTCGACGGCGACGTTGTTGTAGTCGAGCAAATTAGCAGTCTGTCAACGCGAGAGAGCGAGAACGAGAGGGAGAGAGAGAGATAGAGACGAGCTACTGCTGCTGCTGCTGCTGCTGCTGATGATGTGTATGTGCAGTGTGTCGGTGTGTTGCTGCGCTCTCGGATTGATTCTCTCGCGGGATTAAAATGCTTCTTCGTGCGATTCTTGCACTGCGCTCGTGTCGAGTATTATAAATGATGCTTTCTCGAGCGGGTCTGCCATTATTGCATATACAGAGAATATGACGTGCTTTACATTGACACTGCGGATACGAAAGCTTGTCACATGTTAGGGATTTCTGATCGATACCGAGTTTTCGTGCATCGGCGCAAAGCAAAGCTAGACACTGTTCGAGAAAAATGCTTAGATTTAGGAGAAAATGTAGAAATGTGCTTTTATGCATACAGGCGCAATAAAGTGTGAATGTATAAAAACACCGCAGCCACGGTGAGATTTTTTGTACGATATGCAGGTGTACGAACTGAATAAAATAAATCGATTGGATTCAAAATCATCGTATATATGTTTGAATCAACTATCGAATTGTGATTTCTGCATTTGAATTTCTCTTCAATTCTTCTCGATAAAAGAATACTCTTTCTTCTTCTTCTTTTTTTTTTATAAAACAGTCAATCTCGGTAATATACTTTAAATCAGGCAAGACAACGATACCTGGAAAACTCCAACTATTGATAAAACAAAACAATCCCTTTCGGCCGTAATATCGCGCGAACCATCACCGCCTACAATGATATAGCACGTCGCGCTCGAAACACAGTTATGCCATTTATGGGATCATAGCATCAACGGCGATCGATACCTTTCACAATTAAAGAACGCGACGTCGCCCCTATATAACACGTACCTAGTATCACGTCATCAGAAATCTCGAACAAAGCAACAGCGGCGCAGTTCAGTTCCCTATATACAACCAAAACACGTATATACAGACACGCGTACACAATAGCACACGACACAAACACACGGTACACACACATCCTCGTCGTAATAATTCAAAAGCCACGCGCGTCTCTGGTGCCGTCCCGCGCCGCTCCTTCTTTTCTCCTCCGCATCCAGCGCGACAGAAAAATCTCCATTCCGAAGAGGTACAGGCGACGCAATATGAGATAGTGAAGACGAGGACGAATATATATCATATATATAGAGAGAGGGAGGGGGAGAAAATCGGTTGGCGGCTATGTCGAAGGGAAGGACGCAGCGAGCGAGAAGCTTGTGGGAAGGAAGGACGGGGATGTCCGGTCGCTCGCTCTACGAGGTTAGTGTTTGTGTACGCGTGCGGTTTCCCTTATCCGCTCTTTTTGGTTAGTTTTGGGGGCTTTTCCAGTGTTTATCTCAGTTGGAATACAATTGGATGATTTGGTTTCCGCGCTTTTTTTTTTTTCGACGCGATCGTTCGTTGTGTTGTCGCGAGGGAAGGGTATAACGAGGAAATTATTTCGTCGGAGTTATGCGTTTTGTGTATCGAAGTATGTTTTATCGTGTACAGGATAAGTGGCGCAGTTGCCTCGGTGATGCAATTATTTCGTTAGTTAAAGGGGTAGACCCGAGTAATGCTATACGGCAAGAAATGGGTTATTGGGTGGGATGTGGCAAGAAGCTGAACGCGACACGTTTACTGTCGCCAGTTTACGCGCTCTTCCTTGTTAAACTAGTTGAGTCGATATCTTTTAGTCAACTCTGTAGATACGAGCTTCGATTATATACATATAGTCGAACTTTTGCATGTTTTTTATAACCTCAAAGAGTACGTAAATGCTTTTTTTTTTCATTTAAAAGAATATTCTGACTAGGTTCACTTTTATTTATTTGAGCATTAATTATCTACCTTCTTTATACATGATTGGTTTTTAAAAAATAAAGAATTTTTTAAGAAATGAATATTAATGTACATAACCAGATTAAAATATTGTTTTCTTTTGCATAAAAAAGCTGCACATCACTATATGTTTCTTTATTAAATCAATTATTGAAAGAGTAAAATTGGAATTCAAATGATTTTCACACATTTCCCTGTATTGATATATGCACAATTAAACCAATATTGAAACAATCAAATTTAATTAAATGAAATACTTATAAAATCTGATAACTCGATCGTATACAATAACTGAAAATATACGAACATTTTACACAACTTCCTTAGTCATTTATCTTCTTCTGTTTTCAATTTCTAACATTTGAAATTAAAAAGTCTGAAAATAATAGATAACGTGCCCCAACACTCTTACTTATGACGTTAGCCGTGATAAAATAAGTTAACCGTAGTCAAAGTCATTCGAACGAAACTTATAAACTTTCTGACATTTTATTAAGTTTGCTCAGGATGTTTTATTACATTCCACTACGTAAACCTCACCGACAATCTTCGAGGAAGTCGTCATCTCTGAATTCCTGAATGGATTTATTGAGTTTCTGGCTGCCCTTTTTCCTCGGCGAATTTCGTTTGCGCAGATTATTATTATCTACGGTATAATGATTTATTACTCATTTAAATCTTTTTTTAATTTCATTTAATTTATTATGCTTAGAGAATGAATCAATATGCGGATAAATTAAAATGTCGTATTGAATATGTCTATTTATTATTAAACCAAATTAATTAATAAACATCTTAATTGAATTACCCTTTATCCGTTAAATGCTCGGTTATTGATTATTAAACGGTATAATTAATAATTCGTATCTCTAATATAATTAAAACGTAAGGTCTCATTTCTTATTTAAATAACTCTCTGTAGATTAAATGGTGATTTCTTTTCATAAATGTCTGATATTTATTAAGAATAAAGTCATACCAGACTTCCGTTTATATTGTTATTGGAAAAAAATTAAACTTTCTATACTTTGCATTATTATAATTTAGTGTTAGCTTCATCTCTGGTGTCCATACTTTATTGAATATAATATTTGTCATAATTTATATGCTTATATATTATTAAAATATACGTTTCTCGTCATTTATCACAAATGTAGTGTGTATAGACAAATGTATTGAACTATGCCCAAATTTCACAAAACACTTTAAAATGTGCTCTTAACTATTTCTAGCGTCAATATACTCTGTTCACGTGAAAACAATCATTTGGATTATTTCAAATATACATTTTCTCGATACATATAAATTATGTCAAATTCTGCACGTAAGAAAGTACAAATGTGGAATAAAAGATACCTGAAACGACGTGATTTATAATAAGTGTAGCAGGTTTCAGATCTATTTAAAATGAGGGTCGAAACTTTTTTCTGATAAAGGCATATTTTTTTGCATGCCATATTTTAATACTTTGAGCAACTTTAGTACAGCAATATATTGTCGAGATTAGTTTCTGATGGAATTTTTGTTGAGTTTCTATTATAATATCATTTAAATGGCTTTTCTTTTTGCAAGGTACAAGAAAATGTAAACAAAGCAATCCATATACTTTTTGCTGTGTCAACGTATTTGCGAATGTATAATATAAAATACACCGATATGATCTAGCTGCCATTACTCACTTCAGTGTCCATTTCATCTTCAAGGAGACTCGCGAATCTGCTGCGGTCACCAATAATCCCATACGCGAATTTACATATACAAGCAAAATCTTCGGAGGAGTTTATTTAATACGCGTGTCAGCTGAAATATACGCATACAGCTCAACGAAAAAGCAGTAGCATAAAAGTCGTGTTTCCGCCAGATTCCCGATGTTTTTCGATCGTTCCATCGACTCGCAGCTGAAATAAAAATCTTCCTCACCCATATTTACTTTGCTTCGCTATAATCCACGCGCAAATTTTCATCCATCTAATTATCATAGTTCCTTACTGCCAAGTCACGCAAGAAAGTACAACACGCAGCAGCGAGAGTCGATGCGGGCATGAATCTAAGCCAAATAACGCATAAGAGACGTAGTTTTGTGCGCGCTGACAGATATTTCGTACAGTATAAGTGTAACGGCTTGGATGAAGCGAATGACGGAGTGAAAGTTTAGCGCGAGAAAGGCTGCTGAGAAATTTGTAGGGGTACTCTCGATCGCAGGGGTTTCGAAGAGGATTACGCGACTAACGCGCCGAGGCACGGCTTCCCGCGACTTCACGGTATAACGAAGCTTAGGTCCTACTAATACCATGCTGTTTTTATTAATAAATCATTGCGCAATCTGTAGATATATTGCATTTTAGTAAAAACCACACGTTCCGAATACCCATAATTTCTAAAGTTTTACAATGTGATCGATCGATTTTACATCGATAATAATTCACTACCGATACGCGATCGCTCCTCGAATTTGGCCAGCGTTCAAGTCGTTTTTCTTCTCTCACCTCCGCCAATATCCAACCAAAAAGGAGAAAAGGCCTCGAACGTCGTCCATCGCTCCATACATCCCCCACCCCCGAAAGCAAACACGACTCGCTGCGCTCATTCAATAATAAGCCGTACACACCAAAAGGTCCTGTACCTCGTCTACACGTTATACGAGTGACACACAGAGGAATAGACACGGCACCGCATGATCTCGCCCCAATTGTTGTGGGCATGTAACCGGGGAGAGGGCTCTTCGTTTCTACATATAGACTCTCGCATTGCACTGTTCACAGCAGCAGCAGCAGCAGCAGCAGCAGGAGCAGGGGAAAATTAAGCCGAGCTCGTCGACCATCGAGGACTTGATGCGCGATCAATCGAGTCGACATCGTCAGCAGCATCGTCGCGCACAGACCCCGGGACACGTGCCGAATCATCATCACGCCGTTGAGCAAGAGCAGCAGCAGCATCAGGAGGCGCAGCAGGAGCAGCATAGGATAAGAGCCGAGGACGCGCCGCACTGCGTCACCTGCTACTGTCTACCCGACAAGCTCAAGTGCACCTACAGACGGACGAGCTGTGCAGCCCTCGAGAGGTGAGAGACGGACGACGTTTATCGAATGCGCGAAACCTCGGCGCGCTGAGCTTCAACAGCCTCGTAATTGGGTCTTTGACTCTTTTTAAAACGACTCGGTTCGCTGTGTAGTTCTCGACTTGGCCTGTGAAAGGCTGGATACGATGGGCTCGAGCCACTTGAGATCGTTTGATCTGGAGTGACGTGTCGAGGTGCAGTGACGAGTTCGTGCCTTTTGACTTTGACCGATGTTGTGTGCGCGCACGAGACTCCGGTGGCATTTATTTATATTTTGTTTTTTTTTTTTTTTTTATTTTAATCATTCCGATATATCATTACAAGCTACAGAGTAAAGTTAACTTTCGTTCCGTGCTATTGAAAAGGTACTATTTCATCTTTCTCGCATGGCTGACCAAACGCGCATTTTACTACTTGGTGTCAAAATTAGACATACCTTTGAATTCAAGCATTCGTGCATCGTAAACGTCTCTCATTCGTTCAATCTCACTCGACTATCCAAAACGAATACGATGCGCACTAGTTTCGACCCAATAGCCCCTCGATTAATCCTTGACACATACCGCGCTCGCGCGCACAACTCCCACACGCGTCTCTCTCTCTCTCTTTCTCTACAGTAGATTCACGGAACAGGAGAATTTGGACTTGGAGGGGCTGAATTACAATAACGGCGATTACGTGGACTGCGGCTCTAAGCCGGTGGCCAGCGAGCCCAACACCGACCGACAGAAATCCATCTCGACGCGCAAGAGACTCGTGGAGGAGTTACTGCACGAAATGAAGCTCAACTCGCTCGAGCTATGCAACGAGGAGACCCGATCTTGCGCTGGTGATTCGATCGATGGACAATGGAGCTGTGCGATAAATCAGGTGCAGTATTATCGGCCACTGGCTTTTTTTTTTTTTTTTTTTGATCGATCTCGACGATATACTTTTTCCTTCGAATTCAGAACGTCTTATCGATGGACGTTAGTTTAATTTGAGTTTTATGTATCGGAGCCGAGAAAATATATTACCGGAAAATTCAATCTTTATGGAGCTTCGAAACCATTCCGTAAAGTCCGATTACGTATTTTGCAAGGTCATGAAACGTTTCTTATACATTTCAGTCTGGCACGATATATATATTTCAAATTCTAAGACTGTTTCTTCACTGGTCGAATTAAGAATCCATCCATTCGCCTCAAGGAAACGAACAGCATTACCATAATTTATTCTAGGTGGTTATTGTTATTCAATGCCGCTCGCTCGATGCACGACGACGACTCGCGCCTGCAAAAATAGACAATCGCCGCGTCATCGAAAACTAAAGCAAACAAAAAGGAGATGAAAAAAACGATCTTCATCTGGCCGTGCACACTTTGAGTTTCCGTAAAAACACGGTTCGCTTCGTATCATTTTATAGAATTTGCGCGATGGAAAATTTCCGTTTTAACGCCCGCTCAAAAAAGACTACTTCATCTCCTGGATCACGTTTACGTACACCAGAAATCTAATATTCAAAGTCGATACTTTCAGTTTACGGGGCGCGAGCTAACAATTTTTTTTTCCTTACTCCCAAGCGCATATATCTATTCTTACGTATAGAACTCGCTTTCCCATTTTACTCGCGGATAATACCGAAGTCCGTATACGCGGGGGTTTAATTAAAGAGACGTGTGTGTAAGAGAGCCTGGCGAGCATATCACAATAGGAAAGGGAGCTGGGAAATAAACATGCGAAGAGAGTATAAGCGAGAGAGCTTGGGGAAAGACGAAAACTCGCTGCATATATATATATATGTGTGTGTGTGTATGTCTCGGGAGTCGAAAAGCTACATAGTCGATCGACTCGTCCCTCTCTCCCTCTCCTTCTCTCTCTCTCTCTCTACTCCGCTTTTCACGGAAAATTCGATATCGCCAATACGCAGCGCCGGTTTCCTCATCTCCCGCTCCCTCTCTTCCCTCCCCCTTTTCTTCGCTCGCTCCGTTTTCTTCGGAATCGCGCGAGCGCGAGGATTTTCCCTCCGAATATTCCGCAAGCGTTTCCTCTGGTCGCCCCCACTGACCATCAAAGGAAAATATAGGATCTTCTGTATAGGTCGATTTTCTTTTTTTTGTGCGGCTGGTGGACTTTGCGTTTACGGCCGGGCTCTGAAAATTGCTGAGTTACCATGGACAATGATATTAATAACAGCTTGTTATTTTTATATATATATATATATATATATATGTACAATTTAAAGTATTGTGTATCGTATTATGCATTTTGGAAATAATTTAAAGATATTATAAATTATTGATTGTATATTTATGAGACATTCGAGTTTTAATAATAATTAATTGATATGGATAAATTCTATTCATGACATTTACAATTGATTTATTCTTAAATTCGATGCATCGCGTATCGTTAATATACTTTTATTAAAAATAATGATAGGAATTATTGCACGAACTGATATCTTCGCAGTTACACTTCCCAGTTTCTTTTACAAACCACTTTCGTGTAAGTTAGCGGAAAGTCTTTTCCAAACTTGTTGAAGTTTAATCAGCCACCGTTTTAGTTTGGTCTAGCAAGTTTTAACTCGCTTAATCTCCATGTAACTCCGAGAGCAGCATGTAATTAGCTCAATGAGCTTTTAATTTCATACTATATATATACTTTTCCAGCTATGAGTACAGCAGATATTCTTTTCTTATAAAATTTGATCATTTTCTGATCTACATACTCTTAAATACAAAGTTCAACTGCTATCCTGCAAAATGACAACAGCCATCTTCCTCTCAAAGTAAGACATGTACACACCTTTCACTGCCTAGTCCAATCTCGGCAAGAGCATCTGTCTCAAAAAAAAAAAGCAAAAAAAAAAGTTCACAACCAATTCTCGGCATATCTGCACATGTAGGAGGAAGTGGCCGGGACAACGTCGGGCTCGAGGCCACGACAGCAGCGTCGGCCTCGGCGTCGTCCAAACGGCGCTGGCAGTTATTGCGGCGCTACTAGCCGACATCGGCCGAAAGCCACGGAGACGTCGGATCACAGTCCCGCCAATGGGATGACGTCGCGGATACGCAGCTGCGAGAGATTTCTCGTCGAGGAGAGGAAATGCGACATCAGCTACGACCAAGACAAACCGTTCGACGCGAGCCGTATCGTGAGTTTGGCAGTGATGCTTTGACTTTTTTTTTTGTCGCTCGCTTTATGATGTATCGATGTCGCGGGCAGTTTTCGCGATGGGAAAGTGTTATTGTAATGTCCGGTGTGATTTTGGGCATTGGAATGGATCGAGGTGTAACTTTCTTGATGGAAATTTTGTAGGATTTGTCTTTATAGCTTTGAAACTCTAGGCAGTTACGACAGTATGTTGTTCGACTATTTTCATATCTTTTTTTATGGAATTAAAATTTCATTTTCTTATGGACGACATAAATTAGTAAGAAGGCTGCAATGCATGAAATCAACTTTCACGCACAATTTAAACGAATACATAATATCAGAAAAAATGGAAAATATAGTTAATAAAAAAATGTCACCGAAAGAAAGATAAAAAGAAGTCGTTCTGCAAAGTAAAAAATGAAAAAAAAAAAAGAAAGAAAAAAGGTCTGTAGATACAGACATACGGAAAATCGCAGAGATGCACATACATCCGTGTGTGAAAGGAATACGTCAAAGGGTAGCACGTGTAGAGTCATATAAGTCGGGCTGTATAGAAAAAGGACTGGGCGGGTTATTTTATATAACATTGTAAGGGATGGGTACAAACAAAAGTAGGTCACGAAATTCGAGACATCCGCGGCGTTTTCCTCGGGTCTACTTCTACTCAGTCCGGATGTCGCGTTTCTGTTTTCTTTCTTCCCCCCCCCCTCTCTCTCTCTCTCTCGTACAGTTGGATGAAAAAGTTGTTCTATAAATAATGTTAGCTTTTTGCCGATTACTTTCTTTTTTTTTTTGGCCGCGGTGCACAATGCTAAGTTGCTTATCGGAAGGTGAACTTTGCAGGAGCAGACTAGACGAGCGCATGACCGTTTTTTTTTTGTTCTCCGCTGGCTGCTTCTGTTCGCGTTGCGAGAGCGAAGACTATACTTTTTCAATGTCGAATATTAAAATAATAATAGGTAAATCAAAGAGTTGCACTTCGTGAGAAGTATAAGTTGCCTGTATTATGCACGATGTTTTGGTGTTGACAAAATATGCAAGTAGATCAAGCCCGAGGTCAGTCAGACGATACTCACGAACTTGGAAGGAATATGAATGGGAGACATTGAAACCTTCGCGCGGAGCGTTATTTCTGGTATTTTATTTGCTAATGCCGATGCTCGTGTCTCTTGATTTTCGAGAAATGCAACTTGAAAGGCGTCAACTCGTAAATTATGCAAACTATAATAGAATTGTAAACAGATGGATTTAGAAAAGTGCGAAACAGTATATTAGAAAGGCAAAGGTTACGATAGTAAGCTCACTTTGTCGCATCCAATTAAGCTCGATACTATAGAATGTTTGCGTATAGATACTAGCGTGTCGGTCCGTTTTATTCTCAGCTTAAAAGTACCGTAAAAGTCAGTGAGGAGCTTTCGAAGAACCGTGAGGCTTAGCGAAGTAAGTAGGACAGGCTTTCAAATAATCGTTATTTATGATTCAGTTATACGCACCATTCCAAGCCTTAACCATATTTTACACCAGCAGTTGGCAGAACTTTGCGCGGATTCAATCACATCGCGGTCGATTTGTTAGTGTTTTTTTTTTCTTCATCTGTTTTTCATGTTTCCGGGTAAACAATCTTGCTCGAGGAGCTAAATCAACTCGAATCAGTATATAGGAATGGCGCGATATATCATTTAAATGGTGAAGTTTATCACGCGATATTTCAAAATGTAATAACAGAGTTTACCGCCTTTGAACTGCATTTGAAAGGGCTCTATATTAAAATAGTCATAACTTTCTAGTATTAAGTTTTAAATCCGGTAAATCTGTTTTTACATCAAATTCTCGCTCGCAACATTAAAGAGACTGTCGTTTTACTATCCTAGTCATGAGCGATAAACGTTGGTTCAAAGTCCCGCGAAGATTGTATATAGTAACATTTTCAATTAAAATCATCGTCGACGATTTACCTTTATTCTGGAATGTCCCAAAAATGGTTTGTAATGCTAAATAAATACATTGACTGTTTTAATCGTTTAATGCGATATTTTTCCTCCTGCAGACTTTTTCTCTTTGAACTCGAGTTGACATCATGGCTACGGTATACACGAAAGTTACAAGCGAAATTTATGGATAAAGGATTCCCTTTGTGGCCGCGTTTGCTTCCAATTCTCGTGACATTGTAACATAACTTTTAATGCTAATAAACGTTCGGCAAGAATTTTGGATGTTCGAAAAGAGAAAACTCTGGGTCTGCTTAATCATATATTGTTTGCAGTGGAATGAAAAGACGTCCTCCCCAAGTGGAAATGAGAAATTCATCGGATTAATCATTTGTCTAATTTAGTTTTCCAGTAGTAATTATCTTGTAAATTATGTGTACTGATTCCTCAGACAGTAATCTACTATGTAAATGTAAATATTCCACGCAAATTAATTAATTCACGAAAATTAAGTTCGTTCACTGTAAATCGAACTGTCGACGGTAATTCGACAAGTAATTGTTCTTATTTTCTTAACGCCTTTGCCCTCATCAACACATATTCGATTTACACCGTTCCTTTCACGAACTTAAAGAAATGACCGTACGATTTTTGTCTCGACAACTAAACTCGATCGCATCCTCAATTATCTCATTACCCCATTATTCATAGTGTCGCACAGCCATATATAAAACTTCATAGCTGTCGAAAATTACGAAAGTTTTGGAAAATCTCGGAAGGTTCGAAAAGCCCAAGTTTCCACACTGCATCCCAAGAAGTTCCCGATAAACTTCTCCATTTGACAGCTCCGCGCTGCTGGCGGGGGATAATTATTCATCGAACTGCTAATACAACAGTTACAGCAGTGAAGTTTTAAGACGGCGCGGATGCATATTATACTGGAATCTGGGATAAACTCAAATAGCTTACGGATAAAGTTTGCCATTTAGCATAACTAGTAGTGTCTATATACATGTGTACGTAAGTAGATGAGTTTCAAGTGCAGTCGAACAATGCGAGCGAGCGCGTATACATAAGGGAAGCCGAGACCGAGGCTGAAACCTTTGTTTTTTTTTTCTTTTTTTTTTGATAAAAAACTTTTTACGCTCATTGTTTCATGGGAAACTACTTTCGTAGAGTGCGGTCTTCGTACATTTATGGATCTACGCGTAATTATGTACGTTAGTACATGCCTACATTTTGCTAATTAATTTCTTATTCGCGAGTACAAGGGTCTTGATCCAATGATTAATTTTATTTCATCGCAATGGAACGAAAAGATACTATTTCCTCGTATAAAAACAGAAAGTCAATCCGAGCGGTTTAAATAGTTTTTCTTCGATCCAAAAGTCGCATCTCGCGAAAATCTCCGAGGGGAAAAAACGTATCTCAGGAATTCGCGCGCTTAAAATTCCGATCCCATCGATTCCCCGCGAGCAATCACATCCCGCACGTCCAGAGCCGCACATACATATACGTACAGACATATATACACACGATCTCCGCAGACAGTGCCGGAGATCGAGGACATCGGCTCGGACAACACGGTAGACAACAAAGCCCCGAGAGAGTCAGCTGGCAGTCCGTATCGCCTCTCGCACTCGACGGACAAGTGGCAGCAGCAGCAGCAGCAGCAGCAGCAGCAACGGCAGCGCAGCAGTAGGAAGAACTCGACGGCGGCAACGGCAGCTCCGCACGATCTCGACGTTCTCGACGTGTCCGGACGCAACAACGGCCAAGGAGATAACACAGCTGACCGACTGAGGGAGTTCGATAAGGTTAGATAGAAATCGCTCCCTTTTTTTTCTTATATACTCGCTTTTCCATTCTCCACAGCGTCTCTGTATACGCGGTTAATTCTTTTTTTCTTCTCTTATCCGGGGGAGGAGTGGATTCGCTTTATATATAGACGCGGTTATCGATCTTTTTATCTGGCGGGGGCCGGGATTTAAGGGCTCAGTATCGATGACAAAGACGGAAGGGCGTAGAAGTGATTGGCTTGATTTTCTTTTTCTGTTGTTGTTGAAAGGGCGAAAAATTGGCTGTTTTAATTACTAAAGGATAAAGCGTTTAAAGAGATCAGTGTGCTTTAGCGCTGATGATATATAAATCAAAAACGTACATTCGCTTATATATTCGTTCGTTATAAATAAGCGGATTCGAATGGGCGCATTAAATCACGGCAGCTCTGTTCTTTTCTTGTTTTGTATACCTTCGCGCGAGCTTCGCGAGAGTTCGTTATTGATTAAAGCTGTGTGTGTACAAAAAATGTATATTATACGGGAAATGCGAAAGTGGGAGCTCATGAAAATTCTCAGGGGCACCAATCGGACTCTCCATGTTTGTACTTCATCGTATGTTAATGAGAAAATTTCTTTCGGATCGTTTTTATAGCAAACGCAATTATTTCGCCGATTGGTTTGCTTGTGTTTGAAATTAAAAAGAACCGTTGACTGGGAATTGACTGGCAAATGGTGATAAATCGCGTGTATTCTTGTTTCGAGTGGAGCTTTAAAAGATGCTCTTTTTTTAGGTGAGTTCAATTGCTTTGTACTACTTGCTAGAAATGAAATCATAAATGAGGGATGTTGGTGATTAATGAAAAAATAACGTACGTTTTGTATGCGTTGAATAAACATACCGTTAATCAATGAACTAATTATTTATCGTGTATTTTGAATGCTTTTTTCATGTACATATATTCTTTCATTTTAAATAATAAAAAAATGTGCAAATAATTAATCTTGAATTAAGAATAATCATTTTGGTTCAAGATTAGTTATTGTTATTCATCATATATGATATACTAGTTTTATGGTATTATTAATTAGTAGACTATTTAAACTAGTGATTGATCACTATTTAGAATAGTGCATAGTAAAAAGTTTCAAACCGTAATACATACAAAATAGATATCAATAATTCGTTCAGTAAAGATCAAAAAGTTAGTATTGAAATTATTAATCGATCATGTAATTTTTCCAATTTACATAATGTCCAATTTACACGTGTAACTTAACTTGACCCTTTTTTATGTTGATGCACCCGGAGCGTAAACTGAATTCACTATATATACTCAATGCAGAAAAGGGGCAACCGATGTATGGAAGCATAAAAAATTCATATCACAAAAGTTTTCCTCCGGTTTTCGTTTTATAATAAATATATAAAAATAAATAAATAAATAAATTGATAAGCGTAATGCAAATGAAAAAAATATAAAATAAATTTTAGTTTATTCGATAAAGAGTGTCTAAATTATTGATAACTTGTTGATATTTTTTCCATAAAACATGAGATTCAAAATTTTTATTGACCTATAAAATACAATTCCATGCGAGAAAATTGGACTTCTCTAGTGAGTAAAATTCATTCTTCAAATGGTCGGTTTAGTTAATAAAGTTTCCATCTCAAATTTTAATTTGGAAAAAGTTTTATCTCAATATTTCAGATTAAAAAGGTTTTGTCTCAAATTTTCAGGTCAAAAAGGTTCTATCTTGCGAACACGTTTTTTTTCTCATACAACTGCGAATTAGTAGAAATTTTATATTAAAATATTACTAAAAGGATTTTTAGTATCCTTGCCAGCAAGAATAGATTTGTACGAAAGAAAAAAAAAAGCGTTTTCGCAAGTTAAGCCCTTTCCCAAAGTATTTGGGATAAAACCTTTTTCTACCGAACCGACGAAATAATGTCACGCCCGACTAATCCACACTTGAACTACTTAACCAAATAATACGCCGAAATTAATGATTCTGTTATTCATTCGAAATGTACATAATGTATTATGAAAGTAATTATCCAATAAGAAGTGCTCGCAAAGCCGCGGGTGATTCATTAGCGGTGATTAATAGAAAGCGTCGGAACAAAAGTAACTCCCTCGTCGATCAAGCGCTGCTTGATTACTCATGTTAATAAGTTGTCCTTGTCGAAGTCGGGATTTAAAAGAATCCAAAAGCCTATAGGGCAATATATATATATTTAAGCTGAAACGATTCTTTGGAGGGTGATTGTTATCGGGACTATACTTGGGGGAAAGAAAAATATCAACTCCCTCAGTTCGGCCCGTTCAATCAAATCTATTTTGATTCTTTGACACCGAGTGGCCGTTCAACCCCAATTTCATTTTTGACCTATAGCTTGTAATTTATATGATAGGAGATCGTCCCTTTTACCGAATTGCTCACTTTTGGATGATTATACGTATATGTCTCTAAGGAGTGTCTATATGACCTCCAGAACCAAAAGTGGATTTCAATTAAAGATCAATAGCAAGGCAGCGATTTATGATAACAGCAACAAATGATACTGATTATATTTATAATAAACACAGAATGTAATTGTCCGTAGATTTAAAATTACTATGTGGGAACACAATAGATTAAAAAATATATACTACTTTCGAACGTGGTACTAGTTCAATAAGACAACCCGCGCAACTTTCGGAATCTCATGAATGCATGATTGCAAACTCCTTATGTGTAACGCGCTCGCGCTGGTACCCGTCATTTATCAATCACGAAAAATCCCATATTTCACGAGGCCGGGCACACACACACACACACACACAGCCGTCTATATAACTTCTTCGCGTACAGTCTCGAGGTAAAGTTCGATAATATATCGCGATCCATAAGTAAACAGCCGAACGCGTCAAACTTCCACATTCAACAAACTGCAGACCGCGCGGCTGTACATATAAATCGATCCCAACAACCCCATCGCCTCGAGATCTCAAAGTAAACTACCGCTCAATCTTTATATATACTCGCCTTCCCCCCCCCCCCCCC
>UELU01144704.1:102132-134482 GCA_900490025.1 Megastigmus dorsalis
GGTTTTTAACTGACCGAACCCCCCTTATATCTCTGCTCGTAAATAATAAAATCGGCCTGGTTGAGTGTGCGCAGGACGAGTCGGAGAGCGAGGGTGGCTTTAGTACCGGGACGAGCAGCACGAAACTCTTCGGCAGGAGCAAATCCCACGTGCGCCAATTGAAACTGGTCCGCTGGGAGTTCATAGAGCGCATCTACGAGGAGGTGAAGCGACTGCACAGGCTGCAGAGACACTTGGACGACTGTTCGCCGCGGAGATGCGTAGCGCATACCAAGAGCGTGTCGACGATGACGACAGGACGTTTGAGGAACGACGTCGAGACTTTGACGATGGGGAACGATGGCTCGAGGGGGAAGACCGACTGCGTGGATTGAGCGGCTGGTTGCTTCGACGCTGGGGGTCACGTATGGGACCAACTTGATATTGGACCATTTTCTATACACTCGTTTACTCTTGCTTTCGGATAGACTGCGTAGATGTATATGTATACACGGTTTTGAACAAGTTTTGATTTTAGAATTAAAGGATCGTTTATTTTTAGAGAACCGTGTTTTCATTTCTTCTGCGCCGATGCTGGAAACTATTCCCTCGACATTTTTTGTTTTTCTTTTTAAATGCAATTTCAAACGACGAAATTCAATGTCAATATACAGTTTTAATTTTGAACGTGCAGGCGAGCAAAAAAGTAGATCTACATCCAGATATCTTTTACAAATAAAGATACGATTTTTCAAGAGTCACGTAACTGCTTGACGCAGTTTTGTGTGGAGTTAAAAAAAAATTTTGACAAGTGTATATATCCGATAGGTCGCATTGCGAATCATCTGTTTTACATAAGTAAAACGCGCGCAAAACTTGCCAAGAAAATTATGCCGAGAACTTGGCATAGTTGACATTTTAGCGCGTCCTTCCCATAAAACAAAATTTGCTAAACTGCTTACGCCGATATGAGACCATGAATTCGCACTTTAAACAGCCATAAATATAGATAATAGAAATATTTTCCAAAGTAGTTTACGTTGAGTTATACCCAAAGTCTTCAATTGTATTTATCATAAATATTTCGGATAATCTATATAATACACGAAAGACAAATTTATGTTGTCATTCATGCTTTTCTTTCATAACAGTATCCATCCAATTAGTTAAGTATATGGTTGTTTGTATATCGTGTTATAAAACGGAAATATAATTGCAATTTAGGACACGAAGCGTGTATCATAGTTGGCCGGTAACAACGAAATTAGCATACAATAGTTTACTAACAACGCAAAACGATCAAAGTAACTTCGATAGCGTAAACTTATTAGGATCCCATATCAAAGTACCTACCTCCTCCCAACAATAGCGACCGCAATTCATAGTGCCCAAACTCACAAAGGCAAACGTTTCCCCTTAAAACCCGCAAATCTCATTTCGCTCGAAATATATTATCGGTCCTTATCATCAACATTTTACTTCCAGAGACTTTATGTCGCGTCGATCAAAAAGAAGATTTAACGTCTTTTGAAATTCTGGTTTCGATGCTATTAGAATTGAATGGGAGTATTGCGGAGCAAAGTTTTAAATGGATATTTTAAAATTAGTGGTTATTGTAATGATGTCTTGAACAGATCTTTCACTCAAACGAAAGTTCATTATCACCGTGAAATTCTTTCAAAAGACAATTCCTTTTTCCGCTATTACGATTGAAACAATTTAATTCAGCTCAAAGGCTATTAAAATTTTTGAGTGCATTTTATATTCAAGTCAATTTCAATATCGTCAATATTGACAATCACAAAATTGGTTAAGGCAAAGAGAGCTTTGGTACCGTAAATTTCCATGAATTGATTGCTACTCTATGGAATATTTATCGAACCGATTAATTATGAAATTTATTCAAATCTTATCCATAAAATTAATTCTGGATTTGTCGAAATATAAGATAAGGAAACATTTTTAAAAAAATTGTATTTTTATTAGACACGTTGTGTGTTTATAGGGTCACACATAAGTCATTTCTGTCGTAATTATGTGTACCTTTTGTAGAGTCAGTTAAGCTTTTGTGCGCATAGAAGCCTCGTAGGTCTCCGCCTTTATGTGTTCCCTTGTTGGAACAATCCTCTACACTAGCCATATAAATTTTTAAATATCCATGCTGATCGATGCTACTGTACTACTTTAACGTTTCTATAATGAATTGTACAACGTTTTAATTGAGTACAATAATTCATATTAAAAAAAATATCCTTTCAAAATCACACGACTCAATCGTTAACTAAAGTTGAAATTCTCCAAGAAAAATCAATAAAGTTCGAAATAAGGAAAGAAAAAAGAAAGCACATAGCCCCGATTAGACCAACTCATCGACAGCATATTCAATTGTGCATCGGATATCCTGACCCCTCCCGTCGATCCGCCCGTACATAAGCATCCGCAAAAAGAAGAAAGAAAACGAAACGAGCATAACATGGAGCAGCCGCAGTACCAGTGCAGACACACTCGGCTATACAGCCATCGCTCGCTATACATATATATACAACTCGTACAAGCCGGAGTCTCATAATTGACGAGGATTCGAGAGGCGAGCATAATGGCTCTACGTATACACATACCCACTCCCTCTCTCTCTCTCTCTCTCTCTCTCTCTCCTCTCTCTTACACACACAGCAGCTGCTGCAAACACGCCACGTGATGCATGTTACGCGCACACGTACACTGCACCGTATACGCGCGAGGAAATAAAGCGATCCATCCTAAAGTCATTACACGAACGCGAACTCGCTAAGTCGCCGCCGCTATACCGACCGAACTCTGTGTATGCGTGTTGGTGAGCAACTGCAGTTGAGCCATTATAAGCAATAGGTCGGCTAGTCCACCGCTGCTTAATATTCGCGAATGAGAGACGCGCCGGATGAATGGGCGAATGCTGATCGCGCCGGACGATGTTGGCCGCGGCGATGTTTGGCCCCTTCTATTTAGCGATTCGACCGAAAATGTCGGTAATAAAAATGGACCGTGTGTGGATATTGATACAGTGCAGGTTGTACACACTTTGTCATTATTGATGTCTATGGTGAATTATTATTAAAGGATTTCTTCTCCGCGGTAGATGACAATTTTGATTAATTTAAGTGATTATACGGACTACGCGGATAATTGAATTGAGAATTTTAATTGATATCGCGATTACTCAACCCTCTTTTTTTTCTCATACTTGGAAACCCTTGGATTCTTTATAATCTGTACCATAAAATGTAATAATTTAGATCGACCCTACTCGATATATTACGTACCAATTTAGAATTATGCACGAGCCGGGGGTGCATTATTTCGTATAAACGAAACCTGCTGCCGAGAATTAAAACGTATTATAAATTATGTTAAATGCCATGAGAGATTTTATGTCTGCAATTTCTGATGAAATATGGGATAAGTACGAAATAAAATGTATAATGGAAAAAACACACTATATATGTCCGAGTGTATATATAGTGTGAATTTATAGGTGTAGCCTCGAAATGCGCGAAATCGCTGACGTATTTTGTCGTCAATTTTTGCTGACTGATACGGAAATTGATTTTGCTTAATCTTTTTTTTTTCCAATTTATTCCGTAATGCATTTTATTGTACGAATAACTCCAAGCGGGTAATGTGAAAAATTGTTGTGCAACCAAAAGTTGGTTTATTTTTTAGAACTTGGTTTCCGATTAATCTGCAATGGTACTAAAAGTATTATGCGATGAACATATTCTATAATTTTAATCATATTAAAAAGTTAAGGTAATTAAATTATTTTATAGGAAAATACTTTTTACATACGTATATTATGATGTATTTTTGTAATTCTGTCAATCTAAATTTATTTCATTATATTTCAAAGTATGCACATAGTTAAAAATGAAGGTATTAATTTACGGTTAATTCTGCAGCTACGCAGCCAAGCTTTTAAATCCTGTAAATTAAACATTATTATTCCATTTACAAGTCCGCGTAATTCGACAGCTCTCTCCTATATAGGTAATACCAAAAGTATACATATAAATATTAACTGATTGTATATTCTTGATATGTTGAACCTCAATATCACGCATTTGCTAAAATAAGCATATCTGATTTTCACATTATACACTCTGCTTTTCCCGTAAACTTGTTTACACGATTCGAATCATCAGAGGAAAAAAAAACACCGATTCGTCGCAATTTTTTACCAATGGAGTGCATCGCTCCAATAATGCTAAAAGGCGAAACCTGTCGCAGCTCTCATCACTTACATAGCTCAATCGTTCGCACTCGCATAAAAAGGAAATCAATCGCGTGCACTACTCAAACGTCTGTATAAAAAGCATCGAGCACCACTCGACGCTTCATCCCGGCGTCGAATAAAAAGAAGAAAAAAAGAATGAAGAGAGCTATTTCGTTCAGACTCTTGAACACAAAAGAAACGCACTCGTATAACGCGCATTCGTAATCGATGAAAATTCCACTGTCGCGAACTAAAACTTTCCCTACGCGCGGAGATATATGGTATCGTCCCTTACACACCCACACACACACACACACATATATATCTATATATAACAAGAGGGGCAAGAGACTGCACCGCGTCGACTCAAAATGAAACTACAAACCTCCAGCGCGCGGTAAACACAAGGAGCGAAGCAGCAGTAGCGAAAAGTAGAGTGAGAGTGAGAGAGAGAGATAGATAGATAGATAGATGAGAGAGAGAGAGAGAGAGAGAGAGAGAGCCAACGGACCAGTTTAATAGTCGACACAACGGTGGCTTTCCTCTCTCCCTCAGAGAGAGACAGAGAGAGAGAGAGGGTTTCTCGAAGCCCCTGGAAAGTTACATATAAACCGGGCACATGGTATTAGTACTTGAATACGAACGAGCAGCGCTGTTGCAGAAGTGTGAGAGAGAGCGGGAGAGAGAGAGAGAGAGGGAACTAATTTCGGTGTCCGACGACGACGACGATGCACAATAATGGGGCTGGTGGGGGAATAGGGGGGGGGGCGAGGTGGAGCAGCGCTGAGTCTCGCTGTATGTGCAGTGTGTGTGTAGTGCGAGGAGAAGCTCGAGAGAAAGCGGAATACGGTCAGACGGCGAGAGCTGGAAATGTGGGAGATATCCGGGATATTAAAAATGACGATTAAATTAAAAGAATGTCGGGCTGATTACGAGGAGGGATCCTTGCGGTAACCAGCTGAGAATTTTCGTTGCACTCTCGACAATCTCGTGTACAGTTGTGTGGTCGTGTTTAATTACCTATAATGGGCACATTCGATACAATAGAAGGAAGAGCGAGGGCTATAACTTTGTTCAACTTGAATTGACAGTGTTATATATACGTTACGGTAAAACAGTAAATTCGAATTTAAAAATGTTAACTTCTTGCTACCGGCGAAAGTTAAGCTTTATGTACAGTTCGAAGTTAGAATTAGGAGCAATAAATTTACAGCTGTTTTAATAAGTTTATCGCGTGGAAAGACAGAAGAAGAGACTGTGAAACACTTTGAAGGAACTCTTTTTTTTTTCGCTAATCGTGTATTCGCAAGACTGCTGAAAAAGTTTTATAGTTGCAATGCTAGTGGTAACGATTTCTTGGAAATAATGTGTTGGCCGATGAAACAGCGCAAAACTATTAGTAATCGCGGACGACATCGATGAATAAAAAAAAATAAAAATGAAATGGAAAGGGTAAACGATAAAATTAGTATTGCAAAAACTGTGCAATATTGTTAGCTCGTATCCGCGTCCTTGACTTGTCGCGGAACCCGAACTGAACTAATTTATCTCAGACAGTTGACCCCTCTATTTACCAGTGAACCAGTCGTGCACTTGATTAATTTTAGCCCCATTTGTTTCCCAGTATATAGCAGTGATATATTTCTGATCTAGTAAGATTTTTTTTCTTATATCAGCGTATAATGTTACGTTCATTAGCTCTTGTTGTGTATAAATTGATTAATTTAGTCTTTGCTGCCTTTTTAGATACAATTAATCTTGATACTCTGCGAAATCATGAATTTTCGCAGTGTTTTTCAATTATTGTTGTAGAAGAAAAATACGACCACCAAATACAATTTTATACTAAATATAGTGTTTAATTCTAGAAATAATCGATTAGTAGAAAGAGTCAGTTATGTTCAGACCGATATAAACCATCATACTTGGAATCTATAACATACATTAGATTTATAGCAATTTATATTCAGTGTACACATAGGAACAATACGAATACGCCCACGTGAACAAAAAGTACTTATAGCACGTGTTGACTGCTTGAACCTCAAACAAAAAAAAAAGAAAAAGAACGGAAACAGCGTGACACGTTTCAACAACTCTTCTATTGCCTTAATTGCTATAAAAGAAGGAAAAATGAGTGGAATTTCAATTATTCTACATCTTCGCTGCAGCGTCGGCAGCTCGCTTATGAGAATTAAATTCATTTTTCCCCAGCCGCGGTACAAGGTAGTACAAAATTTCAAATCTGTTGTATATAAGCATTAAAAAACGACGAATCACGCAGCTTAAATTAAAAACCAGTTGAAACTGTGCACATCTGGCGAAACGCGAATTGCGCAATACTATTATTATCGAATCAACACTATTGTTATGAACAATAATTAAAGAACAACCGCCCGCTTTTCGCATACAGGCATGGATAAAACACTCGAGCGCGGATCCGGGACTTCACCTGCGTCCAAATAAGTAAAAACAGAAAAACAACAGCCTCACCTTATCCCCAACTTCCATCGAAAAACTTGAAACCGCTCTTTATTTGTTTTGTCCCTGCGCCCGAAGAAGCGAGACAAAGGGAATTATCTGCCGCGCCCGGCCCAACTCGCTTATACAACGTGCCACGCCAGAGCGAGAAACGGTCCACACATTTTTTTCGCGCGGTACACACACACCCGAAGACAGTTTCCTCCAAAGATGGTCCTAACCTCGCAGCGACCTAATTCCCCGAGTAATACACAGTTTTAGTTTCGAGGATATATGTCTCGGTATCGAAAGCGCGAGCTCGCGCAACTGCAGCGGGGATGTATAGCGCGGCTAAACAGCGATGATTCGGAGTGCGAAGCTTATAGAATCTCTCTCTTTCGCCTTGGAGAAACTCGACGGAGCGGCTGCTTTCGATTGTTTTGTCGTCGGATGCGTTTCTATCGCCTCTTCTATGCACTAGCTTAGACACGATTATTATCTAATTGCTTAGCTGAAATTATCGTGTCGCTCTCCCCCATTGTTGCGCACCTCAATTGTTTGCTTTGCAAATGCAGATATTGCGATGTGTTGCAAACTTTGTTGCCACTCTGCACGAGTAAGTATGGTGTTAAAAATTTACCACTCACTTGCGGTTTAGATCCGAGATCAGAATCGAATATTCCTGCAATCGTGTAATTATCGTGTTCGGAACTACGCACTGAATAAATGGTCGTGGAGATAACGCGGGTTGGACGCGCGACGCCACTTTACTCGCGCTTATACGAGTATTTGGGTATATTAATATCGATGCTTTTATGTGTGCTGCGACCATTATTACTATATGTACTTTGAGTACACGTATTTTATGCTCATTAATGTACTTATAATGGGTCGTTCTTGACCGTAGCATGTTATTTTTTGTATATTTTTATGTGGTAAAATAATGGATTGTAAAATGTACTGTCAAAATATTTACTACATTAGAGTGACGATCTTGTCTACGATAACAGATTGTGTAACCTGGACGTAAAGTATTTATTGTTTGTTTGGCTATGATAAGGACATCTTTATTTGATAATATAGATATTCATTTTAAGTGTTTTACAACAGAATCAATAAGAACGTACTTAAAGAGAAATACAAAAATGTGTTTTCCATCAAAATGAAGAGTATTTTTTTTTTAATTAGATGCCTTTGTACCCATTGGACAATAGTAAAAGTTTCACGCATTTAAATTTTAATTACAAATAACTTAGTTTTACCTATTATTTAAATAACATTTCAAACTCCTATTCTATTGCATAAAATATTTATTATATACGATCAACTCGAAACTTATGAAAAGTCGGGTTCCTGCTGCAGCAAGTAATGAAAATTAAAGGGGACGCAGACATTATTAAAATAAATAGGTTTGCAAAAAAATATTCATCACTGTTAAAACCACCAAACTATATTTTTTCTGAAAAAAAAAATATTGATAACAAAATGTAAAAAATTCTGCACTATATAAATTAGTATAAATAATATAACAATATCAAATACATTGCATTTAGAAAAAAATGTCATTTAATCAAAGAAACGTTTCATTGAAATATTTTTCTAATACAAGAAAAGGTTCTACATTTATTTTCTACAATGAAATTTTGGTTCTTATATCCATATTAATTTTCACTTTCACTGTAGTAAATAAATATTAAAGCAATCGCTCGTAATGAAACTTTTCATTGATTCAAAGAAATTTTTTTATCTCAGTGTCGATAATACAGAAAACCTGATCAGACTTGCTATTCCAAGCATATCCCTGTATCAAATAAAATGTTATATAGGTTAACCCAAAATGATTACTTAAGCTTCAACAAACAACATTTTATGCTATAAGAATAGTAATTTACCACAGCTGCCGGATATTATTTGCCTTTTGTATTATATGTAAAAAATTATTATTTCACCATTCAATCCAAAAACAAAAAGCTACAGGCTAAATGTTAATACGATTTTATCGAACAGTTCAATTGATTTCAATGCGTTCCAAGGCTTCAATATCCAACACTTATTTCCAATGAAATGCATGCGTAACAACTTATTGCGTTTCCGCAGCTGTACAAATTGTAAGTTCAAGTTTTCTCGCCTACAACTTGGTATTGCTTCTCCGATCACGTATATAATTGTCCAATATTCTATATAAATCTGGGTTATATTAATAGAATACAAGGTGAGAAAAGATTATTATTATATTGTGGTAAGTTATACAATTTTGTAATGTGTGAAAAAAAGAAGAAAAAAAAATGAATCCTTTGAAGTATCATATACCGATGCAACTATATTACGTATAATTTTAGAAGTCTTAGAAATGCGAATTTACTCGACACAATCCGGACAATTTTCTATTTTATACGATTCAGAAATACATATAGTTCGAAAGTAAGTGTAAGAGAATTCCTTAGAAAGTGGAACAAGCCCGAAAAACTTATCTATTTTTGGATTTCTTTCTGGAACATGTAACCGAAAGTGAAAATTAGTATTTCAAGAGCAGACAAGAGCATAAGAATACGGTATTTGCACAAAATGAAATTCACACGTTTTTTTTTTATAAAAATCTTATATCTATACATATATAGATTACATCATAAAAATAATAATAAAATAAGTTTCGATTAATTTGATATTGAACGATTAAAACCTTTGCCTATATAATCGCACTTTGCACAAAATTCTAAATAGAGATTTCAAAATTAATTCAACGCACGATCCGAAAACCCGTTAACTTTATCTTTCATCGCATCGAATTAAACATCTCGAGCGTTTATCCCCATCTAGAATCGCGCAATCCCCATTGAAACAAATCTTCAGCGCAGTAATAATCCAAACGTACCTCCTCCTTCAGCAAAAAAGCGACACACACACTTAGTTCAGGGAGAGAGAGAGAGAAAAAAAAAAGAAGCTACGAAAACAAGTATAAAAACAAAAGTAAGTAGGCAAAGTGGAAGGGGACATAAGACCCGGAAAGTGAATTTCAGCTCGGCGGGGCACGCGTATCATCCAAATTCTCCCGAAATACGCGGTACGAGGGCAAAACTCCGAGATGTAGGAACGAAAGAAAGGCATGCAGGCTCAGTAACAAAGAAAAAAAAAAGAAAAAAAAAAGAAAAACAGAAAACGCGGTGGAAAGCAAGTGGAGAAAAAGGAAGGGACGTCAGGAACAAGTGGCTTTGGTGGAGAGAGGGAGAGACAGAGAAAGAAAGACGAGGACGACGGCGGCGGCGCGCGTATTGCCGAATTTCATCCCCGCGAAGGGAGGGCGCGGATGGATGGAGGGAGGAGAGAGTGAGAGAGAAGAGACGTCCTGCGTGTGTAAAGCGAACGCGCGCCGGGGGCTGCAGCAGCAACGGCAGCAGCTGCAGCGGGAGCAGCGAGACAGCGGAGCCTCGCCACTTCGAGTCTGCAGGGGATTTTCAGTATGCGCGCGACCGCCGCGTCGGTTGTCTCGCCGCTTACACACGCATCTCTCTCTCTCTCTATCTGCGCGCAAGTTCATCGTATAGAAAGCTCGATCTATACGGTAGCATTGACATTGTGCAATTGTGCGGATAACGTTTGCATTTGAGGTTCACGGCTGGATCTTTGAATCTTTATATATATAATTGAAAAAGTGAGCGTCTCGATTGTAATGCATCTTGGGTTTCCCCGGAAGTGCTAATTGGCTACTTGTCGACGCGCAGTTTCCGAGATTTTTCAATTAAAGTTTAGAGACTAATTAATTGAATTTGGAATTACTGGATTGGTTTTCATTGTAGTCTTCCACTATTGTATTTTCAAAATTTTACCGGTAGCAATACGATTTTCAGCGATATAATTAATACTAGTTTACGAGGAAGTTCAAATTAAATTTAGATTTCACTAAATGTAACCATATATATTAAGTAATATAAATTTATCTGTTAAATAATATTTAAATTAAGAATAATAACTTACATTGATAATTAATTGATACGCCCTTGAAATTGCGATACAAATTTTTGAATTTGATAATTATAACAGTTTCAAAATTAAAAGAAGAAATGCTACTTTAATGTCCCACAGTTTTCAATTTTCTTTATCTGTTTTTTCACAAACTATCTTACAATTTAGAATTCAATTAATAGTTTCGAATATTATTTCATTCATTTGCATCCAGAAAAAAAATGTATGCTATTGTATCGCATCATTCCTAAATCTAATAAAAGTGTTAGCATAGTAAAAGTTAGGAGAGGATTAAATACTTTTTAACTGGTGTTGCAAAATTCATTTATTGCTATTTTTCAAATTGCGCGGTCGACATCTATACTCTATACGTGTTTTATTGTTTTGTTTTAGTTGTTGTTTAAGCTTGACAAAACTTGAAATGAACGTTTGAAATGAAGATGAAATCGAAGATGATCTGTGACTTATCGATATGAAGATTTCAAGGTATCTTTGAACTCCTTTGTGTATATAGATTGCAAATTTAGTAGTATAATTTTATGTAATTTTTATTATCAAAAAGATTTACACTTAGATGTAGAAAATGCTGGAACTCACTTGTAAAAATTACATTAAACGTTTATATACACAACTTAATTTTCGGCAAAGTTTCAAACCAGTGGATCAATTATGCTGTCTCTTCAAGGAATTTTCTAATATCTCAGTGTCATATATGTAAATTTTCTCACTTTGAACCAGAGTATCGTTATACGCTATTTAAATTATTTCTTCTTTCTTTAATATTAAATTAATAGTACATACATCCATATTTATTGCAATTAAAATTAGTAAAATAAAAGGGGCCTGAAGCTAATAAATAGAGCAGAGTGTCGAAAAATAAAATTTAAAGGACACTGGTAAAGTATACTTGTACTAAATTGCGAGAATGAAAAATTTAGAAAAAAAAAAGGTAGTAAAGTTAGCTTCGCCCTCCACTGAGTACATTAATTACCGAGGCGGATGAAATATTAGACCGATAGAACGTAAAAGTTACTTCTATGAGTAAATTCTGGCATTAATAAAAATTCCGAAATTGAATTTTCTCTATTTATGTAACAATGAGAGTCGAAACTGATCTTATCGTCTATGAATTATTCATAGTACAATAATAGACAACAATAAAATTTCACATAAATAATTTTTTTTTATGAATAGTATAAAATTTAACAGCATAATGCGGACTTGACATTTTGAATTACGAGATTTTTGTGAAAATCCATAATTTATTTTTATCTTTTATTTAATATATATATTTTTCTCGGAAAGAAACCTTATATTGCACGGTTAACATTCCGAATACTCGTATTTAGCCCATCATCAAAACAGAAAAAGTACATTTTATTTCATTTGCATTTTATTAAAACAAACATTTTCCTATCCAGGATACACAAAAATCTCTTTGTTTACCAGCTTTAACATCGACACGATCATTCATAAAAAACTTGGCGTTATTTATATATAACAAACTCGCATCCCGCACTGCTTTATTTATGTATTGATAAAGTCCGTATCAGTCGACAACCGAGGGGATTTTTAAAAATAAGCACGAATCGATATAATAATAATGCAGTTGAGTCGCATTTTAATTGCCCTCTGAAAAGCTCGAACGATAAATCGAGAAACTCCATGCAGACAAAGCGATACATCCTTTGTCTTCCTCGTAACATTTCCAATAAAATACAGCTTCTTACCGCGGCAAACAAAAAAGCAGCGAAAGTATATATATATCCTTCCGTGTTAGTGTCACACGGAAAAGATACGACGTTTGCCTTGAGAATCTCTCTTTCATCACAGTCGGTTCACATGACACTCGCGCCCCCCCGCATAGCCCCAGAGACTATTGAATTTTTCGCGACTTTACATCATAAAAGTACATTTTTCCGCACCGCGAATCCATTTTTGTTTTTTCTGCGCTTTCTGTTTATGTCGTACAGTTATATCGAGGAACAAAATAGTCGGAAGGTTCGCCGTGATTTTCCTGCGCAAAAGTCGGGGGTCTGCCGCGCTAAGCCCTACCGGGGAATTGAACGGCCAAAGTTTCTTCTTCGGCTTTCCCACTCTGCGGTTCCGAAGGATCTCATAACGATATATATATATATATATACGTAGCTGAATTTCGTACCTCTCGGTTACCAGTTCGTGTGCGAGTGCGTATATATATGTATGTGCCGAGCGGGGTATCGATGCGGTAGAAGCTTGGATTGTCATCGTAAAAAGGAGCGAGAGAGAGAGAGGTGGGAGAAAGTGATTTGCAAGCGATACGTAATTGATAGTGGAGTAAGTAGGCGACGAATGAAATATTCAGTGCCGCGAGTGTATGATGAACAGTGTATAAGAAATGGCGAATGGGATCGATAGAGTCTTACGTGGAATGTATTCGATAGAGAGTATTCCGGTTCCGGTGCTAATTGCTAGGAGAGACTGATTAACATTTGCAGAGCAAGGGTTCAAACGAATTCCCTGCAGCATTTAATTTATCTCGGAAATCCATTGAGCGCTAATAAATAGAAAATTACCTTCTTCGCGGAATGTAGAATGTCATTCGGGGAACAAATGCGGATGAAAGACTTTAAATTCAGATATCTTAATTTATTATTCCAAGTACGAGGTATTGACATCCCACCAGTTTACGATTGTATTGGCGATCTAGTTTTCAGTGACTCTTTCTCCGGAACCAAAGTCTTACACATCTGTATGAGCGCGAAATATCTTGTACAGTAACGTACGTACGAGTTAGTGAAAGATGACGTTAACAATGAGTCGGTTAATTTCACCGCATGCGTTCTTGGGGTTATCGTTTAAGAATATTGATCAGTGGAATAATTATGCAAGCTTAAATAGCAAAGTAATTAGACGGTATCCGAATGGAATAATTTAATGTACGTAGAACCAATTTGCAGAAGTACAGAAATAGTTTGGTCTACAAGGAACTGATTCGCCAAAGTAGTGAATTATAATGAATTTTCGAGTGGTTTATCTTCCACCTCAAAAAGAAACCAGCCAAGAATATCTCCCAAGACATCCAAATTGACGAGACTTTAAAAAAATTAAAATTCTTCATTAATAACCCTCATTCCAATTTTGATATCTTTATAAAAATTCTCATTAACTTCCTCCAAGAGGTGGAAAAACAAACCACTCGACGAAATATTCGATCTTCTAAATTAAAAGTTGGTCCGCGCAAAAGCGACAAGTCTAACATAAATCAAAAGGCTTGAGCGCTACGCCACTCTTTCTTTTTTTCCCCTGTGCATTCGCGAAGCAAAACTGCGGCCAGGTCGTTGCTAAGATTGAGTTGCAATCAGTTGATTGACTCTAGTATATAAACTCGCCGCGTGCTTTCCAAATACACCTGGGCGAGGCGAATTCTTCAAAAACTCGAGTTCCCGAGTGTTCGTCGTATAATTGCAATTCATATCCGACGGACGGTTGAACGCGTGTCTTTTATTCGCGAGACCGCGTTTGTTAATCATTACATTGAGTTGTGCATTCGGATGCGTTTATTGTTCTTTCGGTTGACAGCGTCGCTCAATGAATAACGAATTTGTCCTCGCGGGGATTTTTAATTATTTTCCAAGTCTCATGGATGATTAATTATAATGTTTATACGATCGTAATATAACTTGAGTCTTAATCACCTTTTTTGTTCCATTTATTTCTAAAAATACCGCTTATTCTGTATGCGATTGTTGGAATATAAAACGCATGGTCATTGTCATAATTTGTATAAGTAGATTAATCGAATTACATTGTAACGAATAATCAAATACGTGAGATCAAAGAGATTTCAACATAATAATACATGTAATACGCGAAAAAATTAATAAATGGCAATATTATTAAATTGGCAGCATTGAAATCGATATTCTTGATTTTTAACCAATTCCCACGCACGTAGTTGAACAGATTTTAATCAGTCACCTCCACAAAGCTCAAATACATAATAGAAAAGAGATTTGCACCGAATAATGTCGCCCCTAAACTCTGACGCACGCAGAACCTTTCCCGTACCACCGCAAACAACGAGAAACAAAAATATCTCTATACACATACGTTCACTAATATTTGAAAAATTTCAATCGTTCTCATATGAAAAAAAAAAATCGAGATTTATCGCACAGCTTGACTGTGCCATACGGGGCAGTAGAATGTATGTGTGTGTGTATGAATGAGAGAGAGAGAGAGAGAGAGACGCTGCAGGGCAGTGTACATCTGCGGCGCGTACAGGACGAGAATTTATCATCGCTCCGCTAAACCGCCAGCTTTCAAGTCCTGGGAAATGGAGAGAAGCGAATTTTTTGCGATACTCAGCCACTTTCTTCGCTCTCTCTCTCATGCCGCGTGCGCAATGTCATTTTTAACCGGGCGGGATACCATATGCTCGCGAAGCACATATCGCTTACACGTTTGTCGCTTTAATAAGGTTCTTCAAAGGATTGGCTGCGTATATATGGATTGTTAGGTTGCGACGGTGGCTGGTTAACCTTTGTTCGGTATGTTTGGAATTTTAGCCGATGGGTGTAGGTATACTTTACGAAGAATGTATCGGTCGCGATCAATAGAATTGGCAATGGATCCTTTCTTGTGTATCGAAGCCCTCGCCATAGGTTAACTGAAAATGGAACTATTTTCTAACTCGATAAAGAATGTTTAATTTTTAGAAATGTAGTTTTTGTATCTATAGATGTTGAGAAAAAAAAATGATATTTATTGAAAAAGAATTTAAATTTTTGTTTTACGACACAGGCAAAATGAATTTGTCCGCTGCTTAAATGCGCATTCCACATTATCCCGCGCCGGCAACTTCATAATCGCGCTCAACCGATTAATCCCCAACGAAAGCCGACTTCCTCCGAAACAAAACCAGAGAAACATAGGTCGTGAACTTAACGTCGACCCACTCCCCCGAAAACCGAGCAAGAGAAAACTAATTTTCCAGTTTGGTGCGTGAAAGAGGTGCGCGCGGGTATAAAATTAATTCCCTATTCCCGAAAGGAACGAACTCACACACAGACACACAGACACACACGCACAAGGCCTCGTTATCCACATACCAGTGGTAGGATATATAAAACCGCGGCGCTTAAGCTCGACCTGGCTTATCGATTTCGCAGGCGTAGCGAATTCAAAAGTCTCTCGCGTCGCTAGCCACGAAAGCCACCAGCACCGCCACCGCGTCGGCCTCGTTCTCACACCTCGAAAACAATGCTTGCTTAAAGGCTTGAACTCCTTCTTTTTTTCTTTTTTTTCATTCCTGTCCTACAGCTCTTTCGCACCTTTTCTTTTTTTAAGTTGGGTACGACGCGTTTGTGCGCGTGTGTGGGCGGTAATGATGACGATGCGTGCGCGTCCGTGCAGCTTGCACCGATCGAAAACTTGGATGGATTCTTCATGCTCCATTTGACACATTCGGTATTATATGGTGAAGGGGCCCGCATAGAGCCGCTAAATCTGCAGTTATTTCCCGGGTTCCGCTGCTGGTGCGTTATAGTCGCTTTTTAAACCTTCCTTTTAACTTTTCGCTTTGTAAGTCGCTTTGTACCGAAAAAAAACAAAACACAAATAAATGCGTATGTGTACGGTGGTGAAATGTGTACTCCGAACAAAATCTGTTTTAAAAGCTAAAGATATATATACGAACGAAGCTATCATACAGTATAATACACAGTGTTTGCGATCCTCGTTTTTGCTCACCGACTTGTGCTTTAATCTCCCTGTCTTAGCCACGCCGTTACATAACTCTCTCTCTCTCTCTTTCCCCCGAGGTTTGCTTTATAATTTACGACACAGCCAAAACTACACGAGTAAACACACCGAAGTACGGCTTCTGCGCTTATACGAAAAAAAAAGCAAATCCTTTGTTTTATGCGTTGCGCGCTTGTATCGCGAGCGAAGCGAGTTGAATTCATCAAAAGCTGCATACTCCCGTACTAACGACACGATGCGCGCGAGACTTTTGTTTTCGAGAGCTGCCGCGTGCGGCGATTTGAGTTGCACCAAATTCGAAGTAGCCCCGCGACTTTCGGCTCGTGATATACAAATGGCTATGTGCGGACCTCGAGATTGAAATTAGATGAAAAATATATGTATGGGTGTATTTAAGGGGATGCGGGGGGGATTCGTTAATTAAAACGGATGGCGGACTCGACGCGTTTGCGATGCGCTTATGGGAGTGAACATTAGGAGATCCGCGCGCGATCTGGACTAACTCTTGTTCAGTACCCACCCATCCTATATACCCGGTAACTTAAGAAATTAAATTTTCTTATTAAATCTTGGAATTTATTATCTCGGGCCAAACATTAGGGATCCTTTTTAGCGGGGTTAATACGAGATTTTTGCGCGGCGACACGTAGCTTTTACTTATCGGACGGCGACGTATCTTTGCTGCGAGTGAATTAGATTCGTAATTTGTTTTTCCCCGAAAGTATACCGAGAGACGTGCGACGTAAACGTAATGGCTTTCATTTGTACGGACGAAGATAGATGATAATTTACATTGATTATGATCTTTTTGTACAAAGTAATATTTAAGAAAGGTGATATCTCGCAAGCGTCTGTTTTTTTTTCCTCGCCTTTGAAGGGGTGCTTTTTTAAACTTTATTACGGATTCTGAGATGTCGCCTTTATATACGGGACCGGCGATATAGTTTAAATATTTCTAAATGTAACTGAATTAAGAAAAAAATTACAAGATATTTTATTTTTCAAGTCATTTTTTTTTATAATTGATACTGGCACATTGAAGCAGTAAATCAAATTTACTGCTTCACTTCATTTTGTTTACTTTAATTATGGATTTTTTGAGATTCACGAGAAAAATGCGAAGGAATATATTTTACCTGCGCTGTAATGAGAATATTTTCAAATTAATTAACTTTTGAAACTCGATTTTTATTTTCTTCAAGCTGCACACAGCTTATACCTTATGAAGGTTTAATAATGTCAAAATTACGTTATATAAAGGAAAGATAAGAGATTTGGAAAATACAGAAAATTAATGAATTTTGGTCATTGGAAAATAACGTATCTCACTTATTACATTGTCGAATTTCCTTTTTCGCACACAAAATAATACTGATCGATCGAGTGTGCATTAAGCGAAAGTTCCTCACTCATTCGAATGCAATTATATCGGTAATTATCCGCACAAAAAAACTTTGAACTGCAGTAAAAAGTAAATTACTTATAATTTATAATAATTTCTTTAATTAATGACTATCTGAAATCTTCTTTTCACATGTATATAAATACAATCTAAATACGTTATAAACATAATTTTGATTATTTAATAATTTGTATAGTAAGATATGAAATGCAATGTGGATAACACAAAAAGTGGGATAATCAAGATAATCAAGCTGATAGTATATTTCTACAAAGAAAAAAAATATTATATTCATGACAATACGAAATAATATACTTTGTATATTAATTAACAAATATTGTGCTACTCCTATTGTTAAAGTCGATTAATTTAGCCCACTTGAAAAAGAAATTCCATGAAGATCTGCGAAACAATGTATAATAAAGTCCTTAATCTTCTTACGTAACATTTCAAGGGTTCATTAGTAAACTATAGTTTAAGGCGGCTTCGGAAATTTCGCTTAAATATGTATATCTCAGTGTAGCTGGCCAGTAGTTTTGCAACGCAAACCTGTCAAAATTACTATAAATTCTGTTATGCATTCATATCCATCTCCATGTATCTGCACCCAGACTAAATCAAAATGATAAATTATGCAACCGAATTAGGAGCATCAAAGCTGAAGCGAGTTAATTTTTCAAATAATTAGAAAACGTAATCTATCGCATTAATTCGTGGGGCCTACATATAGCGCGGCTGGCCGGTCGAAATTATGTGCTTTAGCTGGCGCGGCATAGTTAGCCCTATTTGCGCAACAAACTTGCCCAGCAATATTACGCAACTTTAACGATGGTGCGTAGTCGCGCGGTGCGTGTCCCATACGTTATCCACGATAAAGCCCTTCCCCATCGCCAGCACATCGGCTTAAAAAGGCCTCGTGCGTATACCCAAAATTACATTGTCCGAGGTATTTGCGAACGTGTAAAGCGGACACGTGTGTGCGAACGTTTTGTTTTGATAAATTCACTTCTATGGATACACTAACAACGGTTGTTCGTCCATTGTTAGATAAAATGTATGTACATTGCAGAACGAATAGATGTACTTTTTGGGTAATTTTATAAAGTTTCGAAGAGAGTTGTGTCTAACATCAAAATAGTCTGTATAATAAGGGCTTTTTTTCAAAATGACAGATTTGCAGCATTCGATTGTAGTGCGTCTAAGAAGTGCGTATACACCAATATTGCGATTGGTGTTGTAAATTAATGTTTGAAGCAATCAAATATTGACACACCCGTTTCTATGATTAAATGGATTAGTTTGTTGCGTCGATTATACGCGGAGTACCGTGAAACAGATATTTCAGTGACTAACTGCGTATATATATGCAACAATTATATCATCCCTGCCGTTGATTTCGATCGATATACTCTTTATCTGTATCTGCAAAACGGATATCAAGTCGTTAATTACTCGCTGCTCTTATTGACTAACATAAGTAATGAATTCATAATAATTATAACAAATATATAACTTCGCTAAATTGTTGCATAATTTAATGGATTCATAATACCGATATTCAAAACAACAACTATACAAATTAAATCTGAATAATAAACAAATAGGAAATTAACACACGCGATACACAAACAATAAATTCATGCAGGGTAGTGTCAGATAAGAATGGAACGTGTGTAAGAGTAAAAAATAGCAAGTGAAAATGGACGGACCTTTGTCAGACAGATAGTGGCGAATGAAAGAATAAAAGATACATAAAAAAAGTTTTGCTCAAACGATAAATTTATAAGTTTGCTTTGTGTGTACGGGCAATAATTCACCATAGAAGTGAATTCCGCTATGGAAAATGTTACCGCAGGCTTATTATAATCTATCAAATAAATTAATGTTACAAAGATAGACAACAAACTTGATTACTTGTGTTCAATACACATCGTATACAGCGAACAGCTTTGAAAATTTTTAATAATCATTTTCAAGTGAGAAAAAATGTTACCCAACGATGTAATAAAAAATATATTTTAAAAAGTTATTTCCATCGTAAATAATTATTATTATTAAACTAAAAAATTACATTATTTTTTATTTATTAAAATGTTTATTTTTTTAACGAATACACATTTACCGAACACAATAGTTTGCTTCCTATTCATACATTTGAACCAATTTATTCTTTAAATATTCTCTTTGAACAATATGCATACCACGTTGTAATTGTTGAAATAGAAGATGCAATTGCGTTCAAAAATGTTGGACGTATACAACGTAGTTATTTCCTGAAACAATGCTTATTCGAAAAAACAGCACGAACGAATTTATATGTGTTTTTTGCTACATACATTTTTTACATACTTCTTGTACCAGTTATATTTTTTAATAGGCCCTTAGCCAGTCAAATATTTTCACTTTACAATTATTTCCTACAAACAAATTTCCGGCAAAAACTTCGCAAAATTAAAAGAGAGCGTATATATACAAAAAGAAAATGTCATTCGTAACTATCTTATACCGTATACACGCGAGAGGCAATCTCGTCACAGAAAAAAGAAAAAAAAAACTATGCAGCAATTAAGAAGGAAAAATGACAGTGTGCGCCACTGTCGCCCATAAAAGTGAATAAGTATTGTGCTCCACGAGAAGAGAGAGAGAGAGAGAGAGAGAGAGAGAGAGCGAAGCGTACAGAGGAATATCAGATAGAGTACAGAGAAAGAAGGAAAACGCCCGAACGCGAAGGAACGATCGGCCCTGTGGAAAAAATTGCACAATCAAGCTCTAAAGCTTTGGCCAAGGGTTGAAAAAACGGAAAGCCCGGGGAAAGAGTTCGCGTGCGCACTTGAGACAGCAAAGAGGATGCTGTGCTGAAACTGTATAAAGTATATATATATATATAATCGTGAACACTCAGCGCAGTTCGAAAGGGAAAACGTGAGACTGCTGCGGAATTTATGTCCCATCCCAACCCCCCGCACATACACACGAGCTGAGACTTCGGAACAATAGCTAATTAAAGGTCGGCGCGTGTAAGCAGGAGTTTCGAGTATTATGATAATAAAGTTAATTATGGGCTCGCCTGCGCGACTGCTGAATTAATTTGAGTCGCGCGCGCCTCCGCCGCCGCCGCGAGACCTCCTAAATTAACACGCTCCCGAAGATAGCTTAATTATCATCGTAATTAAACGGGCATTATAAATTCCCGTTGGCTGCAAAGATGCGCGCCGCAGCCGCCGCTATTTTAGTTTAATCCGCGCGCGACAGTCGTTGGGCGCATGGCACCGACGCCGGGGGGGGGGTAATTAACACTTTTACTCCCGAGCGGGAGGAACGCGGCTTAATGCTTTGACAGCTGCGCTACTACTGGCGCTTTTTATTTCTTCTCTTTTTACGTGGATAGTATATACGGTGATTAAGAGGGTCTCGTGTTTAGTATATAAACGTTTTGCTAAGACGATCTCGACCGGACTGCGGATTTGCGAGCCGTTAAACTAGAGTGTGCTATAAGGCTTTGGAGTGAATTCAATTCCACGAGGAGAGGCTTTCTTTTGGTGTACATTAATCGCCTGCACGCAGCTTCAACATCGAATTAACATTTGATCCACTAGGATACGAGCTGAATACGTCTTTTCCTTGCGGCAAGAATTAATATTGTATACGCGAGAAGTGGAAAAATTTGTCTCCGTCGTTGCAGGCTAATAAATTCTATGGACTGACGAGTAGGAATGACTTTTCATTTCAAAGGCGCCTTGTTACGGCGATTCGTAAATAAAATGACTCGGTAACGAGTATAAACATTCGTTCATTCATCAAGGAATGAAGAGAGACAGAAAGAGAGAGAGAGAGAGAAAAAGGCTTACGCATCGCGATTGAATTCAAGATTCTTCAAAAGCTGCAGTTCTTTATCGCGACGCATTAAACCAGCCGTAATTCGCAGGACAAATCACAAATTCAAATGGATTCGCCCGCCATTTACATACTCCTTTGTGTGCATAAACAAAAGTTCAGCTCGACTGCAAGCAGTACTTTTAATCAGATCAGAAAAGTCGTGCGCCCGGTGCTCGTCCCTTTTCTTTCCTTCCCACTCCTAGAATATACTTTTGCAACAAAGCGCGAACTCGCGAGCGACGAGCCAATGAAAGCCGAATCTCATTGTCGATAGGTCAGAGTGAGAGAGAGAAAGAGAGAGTGAGTAGGAGAAGACCCACTTTGTATTCTGATAGAGATAGATGCCAACAATGACAGAATCGAGACCCCGTGCACAGTCGATTTCACAATGTGCACAATACACTGAAACGACGTACAGGTGAATCGCGCCAATAGACCAAACTCCAATCGTACGTTTATAATGTTGACGTACACCCTTATCTATACTCGCCCGACTTGGAGACAATTGTACGGACAAAGTCCAGGTAAGAGAATAATATACCTACGGTAGAACTGCATCGGACTAAACTAATTTTTAGCCGAAAGGTTGATTTTGACAGTGAGAGCTGGTGGTCAGGTAATAAGTGTCTGTATATACACGGGAACAAAAGAACGAAGATAGGGAGTAGGAGGACGAGGCGGCGAGTCAGTGCACGCCAACCGGAACAAATGACGCGTAAGCTTCTGGCCCATTAAGCCATCAAGTTTGATTGAGAATAACGACGACTGAGTGTGCGGCAGCGGGACGCTCAAGTGCACGTCAGCGTAAAGAGAGCTAGAATGAAACTGAGACCGAAAGAGAGAGAGAGAGAGAGAGAGAGAGAGTCGGCCAATCAGCGAGCGTGCCAGAGAGGGGGAGAGAGAGGGAGAGAGAGAGGCGAAAAAGAAGCGCAACATTTCGTTTAGATTTGAATTCGGACGGTGAGCTTGGAGCAGAGAGGAGGGAATAAAAGTGCTGCTGGAAATATCCAGGGGACACAGCGGTGTTTTTGCATTCAACTCTTCCTCGCAAAATGGTTTGGCTTCCTCTTTTGCCTGCGAATGGGATGCTCGCGAATACGTTATGTGCGACTGCACGGGTTGTTGTGAATTGAATTCTACTCTTACGACGTTGTTTTTTCTTTGACTTTGGCAATGATTTTTTAATGGTCGCGTATCAGTGCAAACGCATTTTCTACATTCAACAGAAGTATAACTGCAGATGCGGCGACGATGCAACTGTGAAATCAGTATCTATTGCAGTTTGCTTAATTTGTAACGAGAAAATATAAATAAGCGATATATGCGTAGCCTAAAAGGGCGAGGGATCGTTGAGGAAAAACCAATATAAAGTGAAATAGCTGCGTAATTACTTTTCAGTGTTAATTAAAAGCCACCGCCACGCTAAATGCAGATTACGCAAATGTTTTTACAATTTAATAGAGGCGGGGGATTATACGAAACCAGTAAATTGCTCGACATCATTTTCGTGCTCTCTGTGCAGATTTCGAGCACCTGCCCGGAAACGCGCTCGAATTCTATACAACCCAAACCCCCGACGCACAATAAACCCAAGAGATTTAATCTACGCGATCTATTCAAATTCACACGAAGAGAAAGAGAGAGAGAGAGAGAGAGAGCAGAGCTTTTATCTATCATCAACCAGCGCGGAAGAAAAGCGGTTTGTTCGGTTAAATAGGTGCTCTTCAAAGTTAAGCAAACAATGATTCGCTGCTTGATCTATGTATATGTATATACTCGCTATAGTCCTCCGCAAGTTAAAATTCCCTTATTTCGATTAAACAGAAAAGTTGTTTGTACATCACATTTGCGCGAAGGGCGGGATTACCGTGCGAGTGGCTGTTGCTAGAGAGAGCGAAGCCTTATAAGCTGGGGTCGGCCCTTCGCGGTGGTGCGCCGCGGATGCATTTATCACGCGATCCCTCAATCTGGCGAGCAGTGCGTGATGCGTACTTCAACATCTGCACACACACACACGCCAGTATTATTCCATCTCTGCGGCTCGAGTTGCTGCTGCTTCTCTCCCTCTATTAGATCCGGCTATACATTTTAAACGCGCTGTGTGTGCTGTTGCTCGGCTTTGAGCAGAGGTTTTCTTTTCTCTCTCTTTTTTTTTGTTCTCGTATATGTACGGCATGGCTTGCTTGGTCATTTTGACGCACTTGTGTTGCTTCGAGTTTCGTTTTGCGTAAGGAGGGGGAAAAATGTGGATGGACAAATAATTATATCTCATCAAAATGTTTAATATTCGCAAACTGTGTAGTAAAGGTAGCATTTTTGTGAACGAGAAACAAAGTTCACTATAATCTATTATTTTCCTAGGAATATTTTACCAGTTTTCCCAATGCAAATTGGGGTCAAAATATTGGCAAGGAGCCGCGTCGTGGGCACCGCGTCTGACATTGTGAAATTGATGGCCGGGGATACGCTGAGTTTCCGATTAACGATAATTGAAATGCGGCCAATGACGGATTTCATGTTTGACGGAGAATCGGTGTTTAGTGCTTGGCTGCGCGCTTTGCTTGACAAATTTGTCGTCTTGCTGATTACAAGCTATCGACAGTTCCTTCGATAAAAGTGCTTCGGCCTTTAAAGCTTTTAGCTCTGTTTCGGTACATTGTTATTGCTTGCAATTAAGGCGTAATGCACAATTTGACGTAAACTTAAGCTCAAAAGATATTGTGGAGTATCAAAATAATTTATAATATATACTGCGTGCAAACAATCATAATTGCCTGCCAATCAATGCAATTGACAAATATAATAATTACCAGTACTTTTTTAATATTTATCCTTTTATTAAAAATTGTATAAACCGATTTGTATCATGTATGTAATTTATTGTAATTTATTCACACATAATATTCACAATTTTATTAATTGTACATTCAGTTCAAGTTAATTTATTACAGAAGATACTGAGTTTTATGTATGAATAATAAGATTTATTTAATTTTATAAATATATCTTTATGCAGTTATCAATTGTTGTACAATGATGAATAGTCAATTGATATAATCGGGCAAATTAAAATTGGTTTTAAATTAAAATCGATGAAATTACCAAGTGGAATACTCAAGTGATACATTTGCATAACTCTGTATAAATAACGTCAAAACGAATTTTATGAAAAGTTGTGTCGCGCACTTTGCACATTCGACAGCGTTCATTTTATTATAGATTAAAAAGGGATGTAATTTAAATGGATTTCTTTAATAATCTCTTCGAATTCGAAATAAGCTGTTAAATTTCAATTGATGAAAAATCAGAATCAATTAAATTGCTAAATGAGATTTTAAAAGGAGTGACTTATAATCGTTTGCATATGAAGAAGCATGTCAACAATATTAACTTTATTAAATATTAGTTTTTTAATCATTATTTTTAATAAGACTGAATTAGAAACATTGTATATTATTTAAAATACTTTCTCTCGGTTAAATAGAAAACAATTTCGATTGTTATAGAAATAAGATTCTATTGCTCGAAATTTTTCCTTAATAAAAACCTCTGTCAATTCATTAGCACTTAGCTTACTTTAACTTAATGCCTGAAAATTTAACAGATTCATACTAAAAAAAATCCATCAAATTTAGTAATTTTTTCAAAGCCGATAACATAAGAAATAATCACGTTGAAAACTTACTCGAAAATTGGGCCGTTTGGACGTTAATGGGTTAAAACATATACAGTCCAACACCTCAAAAGATGCATAAAATCTACGATATAAAAGGGTTATATAATGAAATGTTCGAAAATATGAAAAAATATCTAAAATATAATGAAATTCCGTTTCGCCCCCGACTAATTACTGGGCTAATCAGTAAGATGGCAGTAGTAGTAGTTTTGATTACTGTGGAACATAGTTATTTTTCATAGAACTTTTATTTTCCCGTAAACATTAAAAAATAACATATATACGAAATTGTGAATAACCGCACCGCAACCGTTCATATTTCACGATTGATATCAGGTATACAAAATTTCCCATACATACACACCTGTAAGGGCGGCCTCGAAACACCAATCGCTAAAGAATCATTTTTTTAGATAGAGCGAAGAAAGCGAGAGTGTATATAGTCGGCGCCGCGATTTTGCAAGCAATCATGCGAGTATTTCCCAAAAGTCCAATCATATAATCCCGGAACGCGACGCAATAACACACACACCCTCGGGCTAATTAATGCGGGACAGGAATGTTTGGGTAATTAACGTCCCGATCTACCTATCTATACTATTTCCGTCTGGCTCGCTCGCTTCGCTCTTTCCCTCCTATCTTTCATTTCCTATGTATCTATAATAACATAATTATATCCGTAAAAGATAATCAGCGGAAATGTTGCACTGTTGGCAAATGTCGAAATAAATCGTAATGCACATCGCTTGCTCTACTGATGCGAAACTAAATCTTGACAGCTACAGTCGTCAAATATCTTTCTTTCTTTTTAGCGATAATTTACTTTTATGTAGCAAAATTTGATAATCAGAGAATCTCAATTTGTTTTATTATCTTCCTAATGTTTCCACTGTTTGAATCATCTCCAGCTTAGTGATAGCGAGAACTCGAATGTTCTTCAAACAATACTAAAATCTTTTAGCAAAATATTTATTTACAGTAAATGTGTCCTCATCTGGCTAGAAATTTAAATAATAATGGCATGGATATTAATATCAAAACTAAAACTACTACAAGATTACACTAAATTATAACACATTTTCTTTAAAAGAACCTTAAAAACTTAATAAACAGAACACATGTTCTCGGACAAATTTATTTGAAACAAGTTATATTTAAAACAGCAAAAACCTTTATAATTAATTATTATAATTAAATAGTAAGTTCAAAATTTAAATATTAAGTATTGAACCGTCTATCGGAAAAACACTCACAGTATCAACCCTTACACCTCTCTTATGTAATTACCAGCTTAGATAGAACTATTTTAATTTTATTTCCCGAAAGTGAAGTTGCGATGATGAACAATATTATCGAATAAATATTACTCATAAAAAACTCTTTGACATTTAAAGAAAATATCGTGTATAATATTTTTCCATTATGATGAGAGCTTCTTAAGTCTACGACTTATTTTTTGTGACCGAGCTCTTATTTTATATGAACACTTAATTTCGTAAATAGTATTTTCTTTGTCATAATATACTGATTACGATGAGGACAGGTACTTATTTTCTGTCGACGTTAACATTTTTTTTGAGTGCATACATGCATTATTTTGTGTATTGAATTTTCCATGAAGTGCAGCACTTACAGTTTTACACCCGCAAACATTTAAATTCTGTTCTGAAATGTTTACAGAACAAAAAGCCTCGAGTTTTAGCTACTGAAACGTCAGCATGACATTTGCACTTTTTTCGCTCAGCGAAAAATCTACTCATGGAAATCCAGGCTTGCTATGAATAATTAATATAAACACTAGATTATCAAATTTCTAGGTATTAAAAAAGAAAAGCCATCAACGAATGTAAATTCAATAAACGTTAAGAACAATTGTTAGTAATGTTCTTAAGGAGTAGAAGCAAGCCAACATTTCGATAAATCAACAGAGCTGAACGAAGTGCAACAAATAATATTTACATTTCCTTTGAAATAAACGATCACTCGATTAACTCTTTCTGAAATTTAAAAACAAATAAAAAAGGATTCATCACACAAAGTACTCGCTGTAAACATATCAATGACCCCAATAAGCTAATATGCTAATAAAATGGCACTTTATTTTACAGCTCCGATACGTGTCACAAACAGACCATTATTCATCCCTAGACGAAAATAAACAAAGTCCCTCCAGATAAATGAAGTCAGATTATATTGTCGTGGCCAGAAAAAAAGCTTCACGAGTTTGATCGCGTTCACAGTTTTAATCCACTCGCATTAAATATCCTCAACGCTAACCATTAGAAAACCCCCATATCTCGTAAGGGTCACGTAGACTTTACTTGAAGCGATCGCAATCAACGGCTCGATAGCCCAGCCGTCTAATTAATTGCGCGCGTAAGTCTCTCTCTCTCTCTGTCTGTGCGATACTCGCGAGCGCTCCTCTCTTCCGCGGATCCATTCTCTACATATATGTATATATATATATACGAGCCCCACTAGCCACGCGTACACCTAACACAATACACGTAATTCGCTCGGCTACGTGCGCAATACAAAGCGGAGGCATATCGATCTTTCTCGGCTTTAATATACGCGCAGACCGTGACTGCTGATCTCTGTGCATACGTATATAGAATTTCACTTGTAACTTTTCCCATTTTTAATCTGTAATCGTTGACTTATACTCGCGTTACCAAATTCGTCAGTATTGCTTGAGCATTGGTCTATTTTATTAAGATAATAATCTTTTTCTCATCACCGCAATGTGTACTCGGCGAAACTGGACTTTTGACCAAACGAAGATTTATCAGCTGCAGCGGTAAGCCTATATAGAGCTTCAAATCGAAGGCCCTTAAAACTTGAAGCACTCGTAGTGGTTATAAATACAACATGGCACGAAACTACTTCTCTACAAACTCCAAATAAAGTCGTCAAACTAAATATTGTGACTTCACACTTCAACATTCGCTATACCATTCATCTCCCCGAAATAGAACCCCAATTTATTTTCTCCACGGACATATAAATACTTGCCCAACAGCGGTGCATCGCGGTGAAACACAATCCTCGCCAAATCAACCCCTAAATTATCATCCGCATTAAAGTAGAACTGCACGAGATCCACCGGACACGTATTATATCCGCGGCACTGCGGCCACCTCATTTTATCCTCTCATCCGTGAATGACACCTTTTTTTTCTCTCTGTGCGCGACATGTAATCGGGATACACGAGAGAGAGAGAGAGCCACGAATTCACAAGCGCGAAACTCGTAAATTAGGTCGTCCCCCCAACCTCGCCGCTTATTTTGCCCCCGCGTTCACACACTGTGCACAGCTCCTACTAGCCGGTCGGATAACGAACCGCAGGCATGCAAAGATGCCTCGTAAACATCGCTCGCCAACCGCCGCTCGCTCGACTTGTGCAGTCCCAACTAAAATGTATAGGTACCACCGGACTTTCTGCCCCTGCTACAGTCAAGACTCGAGCCTCGAGAGATCCGAGGATGTATGAACTGCACCTTGAATAATTGCAAATCGCGGTGAGGCTATATCGTTACGCGCTCGTTATGATAATGTCGTTTTACGATTTTTTTAGCTAGCTCGCATTGCATTATTCAGTTCGTCGGGGGCGAAAGAGTGGAGATCGCGGTTGATTAGGGTGGAAGAGGATTTTGAATGGTTTATGATGTACGTACATTTGCGTGGAAGTTTCAACAGTGGAGTGTGTAGTAGATAATTAGCAGGCCTATTAAGAATTATGTTTGTCGATCAATATTGTTTATATCAAAACGATCTAAGATGGCTGTAAAGGTCCGAAGAAGTAAATTTTATTCAACATTCATAACTCTTGTTGTGCTGTATGTGTGATAGTTTGGCTTTGTAGATTTATCTGGGAGGCAGAAACTCCCTGAACCGTTAACATTCTCCATAAATCCAAGCAAATATGACACTGTGTGTTTAAATTGCGTATAAGGAACTTCATTGAAGTTTCGGTATTTATTTAAACTTTATATACTGTGTACGTTTATTTTGGATAAATATTGAAGGAAACACAGAAATTGCCTTCTGATCAAATGAGATTATTTATGCTGCTTGGAGAACTTTTGTATTGGATATTATATGAATCTACTGTTGAAAAATATCTTATCATTAGAATATATTTTTTTAGCTTATGATTGATTGGATAGAAATTGAAGTATTTATCAAATTATGAGTTTAGTTTGATGAAAAAAAAAATTCATAATGCTTTCATAATTTATATAATTATCTTTGAATTTCGAATCTCAAATTATTATTCTTCACTCTAATAAGATTATATACCACAGATTAAAAACTAATAATCTTCACCTCAGCATATTTGCTTTTAATGAAAAGCATGAAATATCCCAAAGTAATAAACACTAACTATATATTTGTGTTATAAAACGTATGATATTAAAGCGGCAGTTTTAACCTCTTAATCCCGTGGAATCTTGCTGCTGGCAACGATTCATATAATATGTAAAATTCTGTGTAATAAATCTTTGATATCGCAATTAAAAGGTTAATTAAATATTATCACATAAGAGAATATTTCTTATTTTCAATATTGTTAATTAGAAGATGAGTAAATAGTGAAAAGAAAATAATCAGTGATTTAGTGAATATTTAACTCGTCTGAATGTCAAAGAGGGATTTTAGTATCACAAAAACAGTCCAGCAAAAAGAAATTCTTTCATCAACTTTATAATAGATAATCTTGAAAATATTTCCACTCGATGAGAGCATCAACCGACATCATTACTAAAATATTTTTCAACGCTCGCTTCATAAGCACCTCCCCAAAGTTATGACGAATAATACCCCGAGCTTTGGGAAAACTCGACTTGCTGCAATGATCCTCCAAGTGTTTTGTTTGCTCCGCGTGAGAGAGAGAGAGAGAGTGAGAAGAGTTTTGAGAAGGTACACAAACTCGCACGAGAAAGGGGAGCGTCGATATAGGCAGGAGGAACGAGGGGATAAACGCGAAAAAAAAAAAGAAATGAGGCTAGGGAAGGGGTTGGCACTTGACGTCGAGTGTGTTTACCCGATGCAAATCCATCGCAGAGAGAGTGTGTATATATATACATATACGTGGCACGCGCGGGGCGCATCGGGAGAATTAATTGCGAAAACGAAATTAGGCGCAAATATGTGCATAATGCATGATGTTCGTTCCCGGCGTGGCGATGAGCCCTTTCCGACTACTTTAAACCTTTCGTATATTTGCCAGCTCTCACTTCCATTTTAATGATACACTCCTTTTATTTTGGTTTTTTAAACGGTGCACCGCTTCGCTAAACGCTCAAAGCTGTTGACACTTTTGACGAAAGGTTACACCGGTTTCCCCCCCGTTTTTTTTTCTTTTTCTTTTTTTCTTTTTCTTTTATACGCCACGTGCTTTTCGGAGGTTTGTCACGGAGCATCACGGATGTGTCGGGCTGTGGATTTCGCAGATCATATATGCAAAGGGGCCACTCGGAATTGCAAAATTTTTCCGGCTCGCGTTTGGGCTTTTATTGCTTTTGCAGCGCGAGAACGGCTGGGCTTTTAGCGATGCGATCTCTCCCCTGCATTTTAATTAAATTTTATTATTTCCGTTGATCTTCGAATGGGAAACTAAGCTGAAATTAAATATCCTGGGCAAATTTACCGCGGTGGCTTTAATCAAAACTTAAATCAACTCTCTCGCGGATATACGATATTATTACGTCGTTTACTAAATACTGCGATGTATAAGCGTGGCGCATAAGTACGTGACGTGTTTGGTGGTATAAATTACAGCGGAAGAGAAATAAGTACATTAGAGGGAAAGAATTGTATAATACAATTAAATTTATCACTACTGCAGACGTGAGAAATGTAGGTGGGAAGAAAAACTGGATGATGAATTATTTCCGAAATAATTTAACGTTTGCAATTTGTTTTAAGGTCGCGTTTAGCACCGGTTGACGTGCAGTACAGAATTTAATTTTACTTATTAGAATATACGTTCGTGGATGGAATATATTAATTGATGGAAAGCAATCTTTACGAACAAAATGCGATTAACTTTTTATTATATGGACAATGTATAATTTGGTATATTCCGGTAGAACATGTCGATAATAAATTGAATTAACCAAGTTATCATCGTATTACTTTCACATTGCCGGGCTCCCAGCGAGAGAAAAGATGAAACTGTTCTAAAGGACCTTCCAACTGGACTGACAGATTAATCTTATGAACTTTTTAAAATGAAGGATTGAACAGAATGAAGAAAAAAAACATTGTGCATCTTGTGAGGCAATATGTTACAAAAGCTCTTCATCACGCATATCAAACATATTTTTTCCATCTAAACCGCTGAGAAAATGAATTTCACGTCGAATTCCTCGTTCAAAGAACGGAAAACTATTTTTTCTCCCCCACATCAAAGGCACGTCCTGCGGCAACATACCCATACGAGCTTACGAAATTAAGAGAAACTGCCTGCGGCCAATAATATACTTTTTTTTCTTCCCAGCGTATCTCGCATGCATGCAAACCACAAATTTTTCAGAGCTTACACGTAACTCCAAGCTTAGAACAAAATCCAATCGTGTATCGAATATACATGAAAAAGAAAAAAAAACAATTACGTAATTTTATAAACTTTTAAACGAAATTATCATTCTAAAACAATGAACCTAACTACCCAATCTCTTGCAAAAGGGACCGCCAGCAATTCTATCAGTTAAGACAAAGTTTGGCGATTCAGCGACTTTTCTCTCTCAAGTTAAATTGCGCCGGGCCTGATTCATTTATTAACTAATCGCCTTAAGCCACTTAAGTTAACCAGTCACTGGCAGTTCATTTCTTCGGGTACCAGCCGAGCCGCCAGAGTTTCGCCGTCGCCGCCACGTCGACGACAACCCGGAATAACTTTCGAAGCTCGCGTGTGGCGCACCGTCTTGTACATCGTCCCTTTCTCTCCACTGATTGCTTATTGTGAATTGTGCATGAAACTTTGGAAAATTCAAA